>OY748293.1:19768469-19937014 GCA_963556515.1 Nudaria mundana
GGTGGCAGCGAGGGCTGACAGAAGTTAGATTGCACGGCCTTGGCCAGTTGCCAGTATCCACGGCTGCCCGTGGGATGGGAAGTGAGCTCCTGACCAAGCCGCGCGATGCGCTGGGCATCCGCTCTCTTAAAGGCCCTCTTGCTGGATTTTGTGGCCCGGTTGTACGCTGCTTTGAGGTGGCCCACGTTTGGGTCGCGCACAGCCCGGGCCCTGATCCAGGCGCGATATGCCGACTGTTTTTGTCGAACAGCTTTGGCACAATCTCGCCCGAACCAGGGACGGGCTCTGCGGATACTGGCGACATCAGTGAAAGGGATGTAATATTCCATCCCTAAACTGATCTCGCCAGCAATCGCAGAAGCGCTATCCGAGGGAGCCTTTCCTACAAAGCATCGCTGGCTCCAGGGGACGGACGCATAGTAATCGCGTAGACCGTCCTTGTTTATTTTGAATTAAGTTTGAATTAAGAATAGTGTAAATAAGAAATAAATGTATATTATTGTAAAAAAGCGTGAGATGCATGGTGTCAGTAGTTATAAATATTTTATTGACAGATATGAGTAGAAGAATTATCATTTTGATAATATCTTAAATGCATCTCACGCTTTTTTTTACAATAATATACATTTATTTCTTATTTACACTATTCTTAATTCAAACTTAATAAAATTTATTTTCTACTTTTGCTATAAAGTAAATTATAACCTAATGCGATAAAGTAAATTATATAAATAAAAATCATTATGCATAACACTTAAAATACCTTAAAATCTAACATAAAATCTTAAAAGCGACTCTTGTGAATTCGTTCAATGTGCACGAAAGTAAATCAATTTGGTTAGCCATCGCATTGAGCGCCCGCAACGCTCGCGTCAACGGTGCCAACTGCAGCAGATTAGTGCGAGCTGTAGGCACTCTAAGCAGCAGTCAAAAAAAAAATCATTTCATTTAATTTCACGACTGTAGCTCCAACTTTAATATTACCGCGTTAAGTACGCGGTATATCTGAATATGGATGCGTATGTATGTCTGTTACATACCCATTGATAACGTTGTATAGTCTGCAACTCAATGTAGTACAACAAAGTTTTGACAATATACACTGGAAGCCAGCTCAAGACAAAAGATACAGTCAGCGCCACTGAAAATGATAAAAACAGTTTAAGTTTCTGACCACAAATAAATAAATATTAGAACATTAATAATCTACTTAAGCATTACCATACACTTAAGTAGTAAATCAAACACAACTTATTCTTTATATACAGGGTGTCCCAGAAGTCGACGTCAAGCCGGAATCGGGTAACAGGCTAGGTCATAACAGTTGTCAGAAAAATATTAAAAAAAATCTAGGTCTTGTATTTTAAAAATTATAGACGTTCAAAAAAGTAGAGAAAATCTACGCCTTGTGAATGTTTTTTCATTCCTGATGCTACAGATATGTACTTTTTTGTTTTGTTTTTTCTCTAATGTAACCTGAATACTTTTTCTTTAAAGTCTAAACTGAAATTTAAACTGAATTTCTCTAGCTCGGAAGTAAAATGTCACCGTTTGCCCAACCAAAAATTCAAAATAAATACTTAGCTCAGTTTTAACTGCCACACTGAAAAAAAAATGTACTAGGTGAGTTAGGCAAGTAACTTTAAAAGTTAGCGCGTTTAATAAGGATTCTAAAACTGTAAAACACTTACTAGTTTATTTATCGCATTGCGGCCATTTTTTTAATTTTCGAAAAAAAAAACAGTTTTTTAAGTGTTTTATTACTTTACTTAGAAGTTATTCTGATGTACCTGTGGCTTTCCACAAGGCCGTAACTCTTAATATTATAGCTAGAGGAGTACCAATAGACTGATTTAATCAGTGTGAGCGAGACAGATAGCTACTATTATTTGATTGAGATAGAGATACCTTATTAAAATGTGATAGTTGTTACTGACGTTATTAAATAAAGCAACAATAATTGAAAAACTTTGATTTATTAAAATTACAACAGATGTTCAAACTGCCTTCCTTCAATCGTAATGCAAGCTCGACATCTTCTTAAAGATCGCGATATCTGACGGGTGAATCTTCCGTCTTAACAAATTCAGCTGCTTTCGTTAATCGTTGCCGCAACTCGTCAAATCAGTCTATTGGTACTCCTCTAGCTATAATATTAAGAGTTACGGCCTTGTGGAAAGCCACAGGTACATCAGAATAATTTCTAAGTAAAGTAATAAAACACTTAAAAACCTGTTTTTTTTTCGAAAATTAAAAAAATGCCCGCAATGCGAGAAATAAACTAGTGAGTGTTTTACAGTTTTAGAATCCTTATTAAACGCGCTAACTTTTAAAGTTACTTGCTTAACTCACCTAGTACATTATTTTCAGTGTGGCCCGTTAAAACTGAGCTAAGTATTTATTTTGAATTTTTGGTTGGGCAAATGGTGACATTTTACTTCCGAGCTAGAGAAATTGACTTTAAATTTCAGTTTAGACTTGTACATGACATCTGTTGTAATTTTAATAAATCAAAGTTTTTCAATTATTGTTGCTTTATTTAATAACGTCAGTAACAACTATCATATTTTAATTAGATATCTCTATCTCAATCAAATAATAGTAGCTATCTGTCTCGCTCACACTGATCAAATCAGTCTATTGGTACTCCTCTAGCTATAATATTAAGAGTTACGGCCTTGTGGAAAGCCACAGGTACATCAGAATAACTTCTAAGTAAAGTAATAAAACACTTAAAAAACTGTTTTTTTTTCGAAAATTAAAAAAATGGCCGCAATGCGAGAAATAAACTAGTGAGTACAGTTTTAGAATCCTTATTAAACGCGCTAACTTTTAAAGTTACTTGCCTAACTCACCTAGTACATTTTTTTTCAGTGTGGCCAGTTAAAACTGAGCTAAGTATTTATTTTGAATTTTTGGTTGGGCAAACGGTGACATTTTACTTCCGAGCTAGAGAAATTGAGTTTAAATTTCAGTTTAGACTTAAAGAAAAAGTATTCAGGGTTACATTAGAGAAAAAACAAAACAAAAAAGTACATATTTGAAGCATCAGGAATGAAAAAACATTCACAAGGCGTAGATTTTATCTACATTTTTTGAACGTCTATAATTTTTAAAATACTAGACCTAGATTTTTTTTAATATTTTTCTGACAACTGTTATGACCTAGCCTGTTACCCGATTCCGGCTTGACGTCGACTTCTGGGACATATATTACAGATCCTACACTCATGTTTCCGACCACCCGAAATACCCTCATGGAATTCTTACCCTCTACAGACTACAGAGGCGTCAAAAGATAATAGTAGCTTTACTTACCTATCAATCTATTGATATTTTTTCTTTTGAAACTACTTTTGTGTGCCGTTGTTTTGTTCCAATTGTGATTATGATGGTCATGGATTTTCCAAGCTATCATACTGTACACAAAGAGCATAATAAACAAAGGAATTATGAATGCAATCACTGCTGAAGATGTTGCTATTACTTTCGCTCTAAAAGTTAAAGGATAAGAACATCTCCAGTGTTGACCAGTATTGACAAGATCTAATGTCCAAATCAACGGTAGAGTTTCTATAATGGCTATAATCCAGATAATTAAAATGTTTTTTCCAACCCTTCTTAATACTGATCTCCTTTTCAATATCATTGGGTAATATATAGCAATGAATCTTTCAATAGATAAAGCCGTCAAAACTAGTATCCCGTGATTCCATAGTAATGAAAAGAAAATAGATCCAGTACAAATATAAAGTTTACAAGTCAATATTCCAGATGACCTTATAATAGCATCGGAATCTGGACTTAAAATGTTATGTATTGATAACAATATTGGGAACGTAAGTATCAAATCCGACACTGCTAAGTCGAATAAGTAATAGTTTGCAGCTGAGTGCATAGTTTTATTGTAGTATATGATGATACATATTAAAGTATTTCCAATTAAACTGCAAATAAACACTACTAATAGTGATACTGAGTATATAATTTTTGATACGTATCGTTCTTCTTTTTGCTCGAAGACTTCTATCACTCCTTGTAATAAGTCTTCGGATGTATTTAACATCTTAAGTTGCAAAAAATAAACTACTCTGGTTAAAGTAAGTTGAAATAACATGTATAACTAGTTATATAAATCGTAATTATGACAACGAAACTCTGTCGAAATAAAACAGCCACTAGTTATTGACTTGATACACTATCAATAACTGCGACTAAGTGTAGCAAAATGATTGAGTTGATATTTTTAGTTTGAACGAGTAATTGGATTCGTAATTGGATCGTAAGGTGTGGCTTTCAAATGAATTGTGATGGGTTAAAGTATTTAGAAAATGAGTTTGGTAAAACAATACAAAATTGCAGAACCAACATAATATGTTGGCGAAAAATAGACTTAAGTTATTAGTAAGAGATATTCCTAATATAAAGGCAAATAGGTATCTTAGTATGAGTGATATCGGTAGGGTCATCGTATCTTCCTTGATAAGAAAAGACCGTAGGTTCGACACCCGCCGATAACATTCCTACCTGAGTCACGTATAATGGATAGCCTCTAGTTGTAGAGGCTATACATTATGCGTGACTACGTCTCTTTTATGCTAACATTGTTATTTCAAGTGGAATATCTCGCAAACGGATACTCGGATCAAGGAAATGTATTGCCACCCCACGTTGTTTTTGAAATAGCTATCTAATACTAAGGGGAAAACGCGAGAAAAAACTTCCCCACTTTACGTGGACTACCCCGAAAAACATTGTTTTTCATGATTTTATTTTAGCACTTTGTCGGCGTAATAAATACGTTTATCCATGTAAAGTTTAATTTTCCTAGCATAAACTGTTTGCACGGTAAACCGAGGACGGAAACATGGACAAACGTTCAGGTTTATGATAAAATTTGAACTCGCAACGCGATCGACTGATTTGCTTGACGCTCTTGGGAATGCCTATTTCGATGCCTATTTGCCTATTTATTGATTATAGAATTACCTATATGAAATACTAGTGGAATCCCGCAGCTTCGCCCGGTTGGTAATATATAGGCGCCAAAAAGGTTCCTCAAGAACCACTATATTCATTGAAGACCCCATCAAAATCCGTTGCGTATTTTTAGAGATCTACACATCCATACAGAAACAGGCGACTTTGTTTCATACTATATTACGATTGGAGTTTTTTGTAGTATATTTTTATAGTTGAGTATTATCTATTTCCTAAATGGTTCTAAAATTTTAAGAAATGATAGTAGTTGTTAGCAAATTTAAGAAATAATGGCGTTTGTTAGCGAAATGATCCTGGACGCTATTTTATTTTTTAGATATCAAGGGGGGTAGTGTAAAGCTAAATCCAAGTTTGTGGGGTTCCAACCATTATGGGTTTTCCGCCATCTTGAAAAAGGGTTGCAAATCGTTATCGCGCTCTATCGGGCAAACTAAGTATTCATCGCACAAAAAAATTGCGACCACATTTTTGTCGCAAATTAAATTCTCTACATCTTTGCTACATACTACAACTTTTTGTCGTAGAATTAAACATTACAAAGTTATTAACAAAAATTTGAGAACGAATTTCCTTGGGGTTATAGGTATTTTCTTTTCTGAACATTTTACAGTAAAATTCATCATAGCATTTTTGTAGAGGATTTTTAGAGGAATAATTTCCAATATTAACATTTCAATAATATTTACTCATTTATAAGGGTTTTACAGCGCTCCGAAATTAACAGTATTCTGTAATAAAAATGAATGATCACACAGTTTTCTCTCATTTTTTCATTATTGAAATAAAAAAACATTGTAATTATTGATGTTGCACTGTTGTTAATAACTATTTATGGACTCTTTTACCCCACGACGAAACTTTTGAAATGATTGATTTTCACAATAATGTCTAATCCGAGTGTACATTTCGTAGAATTCTACATACATACATAAAATCACGCCTCTGAATTTTGCACACCTAGCCCCAAAAAATGTAACATTTCAATGGACTATGATGCCTATTTCTTAAATGATTCTAGAATTACCTCTAAGAAATAATAACATCTTGGTCAGTTGGTAGAACGTTCCTCCTAGAAAGGGATCAGTCGCTGGTTCGAGTCCAGCTCAAGACTATAGTTTTTGTGATTCATATTGTAAAGATTAATAAGAAAAAGTTATCATACTTCACTACTTATAAAATATTAAAAAATAACACCTATTTTTCTTATAATTTTTGAACCATTTAGGTCAGCGAAGGAGGCTATAAAGCGGGCCAAGATTGCGGCCCGCGAAGAGCTCCTGGAGATTTTGAACGGGAACCCATGGGGGCGCCCGTACCTACAGGTCCGAGGTAAACTCCGCCCGCGGGCGCCTCCACTGACCCAATGTCTCCAGCCAGAGCAGCTCGAGGCGGTCATAGCCTCTCTGTTCTCGACGAGCGCGGTGGAGCACGTCCCTCCGCGCATGGCTCCGTCTCAGACGCCCGACGCGGATAGCACCAGCGAAGACAACGTACCCGAAGTTAGGGAGGGTGAGCTAGGTGCGGCAGTAATCCGGCTTAGACGCCGGAAAAACACTGCCCCCGGACCCGACGGCATTCCTGGCCGTGCATGGGTCCTGGCCCTTGAAGAACTAGGGCCCCGACTGAGGGGGCTCTTCAGCGCATGCCTCGAAAGGGGCCAGTTACCCAAATTGTGGAAGACGGGGAAACTGGTCCTGATTAGGAAACCGGGGCGGCCGGTGGACTCACCGTCTGGATACCGGCCGATCGTGTTGCTCGACGAGGTGTGTAAGCTCTTTGAGCGAATTATCGCGGAACGCCTCGTAGAGCATCTCACGAGTGTGGGGCCAGAACTGGCGGATAACCAGTTCGGTTTCCGTCGGGGACGCTCCACCGTGAACGCGATCATGCGTGTGAAGAGCCTGATGGAGGAAGCTGTCTCGCAGGGCAAGGTGGTGGTGGCGGTGTCTCTTGACATCGCCAACGCTTTCAACACCTTGCCATGGAGCTGCGTTAGGGAGACGCTCGTGTATCACGAAACGCCTCTCTACCTCCGTCGTATTGTCTGGGCCTACCTTTCGGAGAGGGCCATAGCTTACCCTAGCTGGCTCGGGCCAGCTCGGCGAGATGTATCGTGGTGTATCGTGCCCGTGTTCCGCAGGGGTCGGTACTGGGACCGCTTCTGTGGAACATTGGCTACGACTGGGTGCTGCGGGGTGCGTTGCCTGAGGGCGTCGGCGTGGCGTGTTACGCCGACGATACCTTCGTCACGGCACGGGGTGCAACGCATCAGGAGGCAGCACTCAGGGTCACGACGGGTGTTGCTCAAGTCGTGGGTCGGATACGGCGGCTGGGACTGGAGGTGGCCCTGCACAAGTCCGAGGTTGTCTGTTTTGACGGACCTCGGAATGGTCCACCTGAAGGTTCCAGCATAAATGTAGGAGGCGTTAGCATCGGCATCAAGCCCTCGATGAAGTACCTAGGGATCGTACTTGATAGCCGATGGAACTTCGGACCACATTTCCGAGTTTGGTCCCCAAAGTGACGGGGATCAGTCGCGCTTTCGCGACTCATGCCCAACTTAAAGGGACCCAACGCCTCCTGCAAGAGACTGTACCTGGGGATCATGCGAAGTATGGCCTTATACGGGGCTCCCGTATGGGCGGAAAGATTGGCGGTCAGGGTGAACGCGACTCTGTTAAACAGACCACTGCGAACCTTGGCCGTCAAAACCATACGGGGGTACCGCACGATCTCCGGAGAGGCTGTATGTCTCTTAGCCGGGACCCCTCCATGGGACCTGGAAGCAAGAGCCCTTGCGTCATTATTTCAATGGCACAAGGAGGCGCTGGAGGGGGACCACAGGCCTGCGACTCGAGAAATCGAGGACCAGCGGTCTCAACTCCGCCAGGATCTCATGGAGACTTGGAGGGTGCGACTTGAGTAACAAAAGTGGGGAACCACCGTCATTGCGGCGGTGTGACCGATCATGGACGAGTGGCTGCAGAGGCGGCATGGTGAGCTCACGTATCGTGAGACGCAGATCGTTACCGGGCATGGATGCTTCGGTAGCTATCTGTTTCGCATCCATCGTGAGGTCACACCCCGGTGTCTACACTGCGAGGTTTCCGACGACGACACCGCACTCCACACGTTGGTGGAGTGCACAGCGTGGGCGAGTCAGCGCCGGGACCTCGTAGTGGGTCTGGGCGTGGATATGCTCTCGCTGGAAACCATGCTGCAAGCCATGGTCTCCAGCGGAGGAGGCGGCCGAGAGGGAGAGGGAGCGTACCCTCCCCGCCGAGTTCCGTAATCAGCGGCGAGGGCGCCGCAGACTCATCTACGCCCAAGACCATCGACCACCATGATCGGGGCCTGAGGACGGCGGGATCGCCACCCGTCGTCCTTACAGAAGCATGCTAGAAGGGTTGCGTGCTGCGGGGCCTTTGCCCCATAGCACGCAACCAGATTCACTCACTGACGCGGGATAAAACCGTACCCCAACGAAGCGGGATTCTCATCCAGACCAAACCCCCGCAGAGACCACAGAGGTGGTCAAAGTCCGCGGGCGCCACTGGAAATACGTTCTGCTTGTAACCAGAGACGCCCGGCAACGGATGTTAGAGCGGAAGCGGCGTTGGGCCGCGGAATTTAGGTCAGATAATCAAAATCAAAACATCAATCATCATCATCTACTGAACCTTTTCCCAACCCAGCTGGGGTCCGCCTACCAGTCTTAAACTGTGTTGAAATTTTCCGTGGAGTGACTGTCATTTGACCTTCACAACCCATGGGTGATATCGAAGTTCTGTAGTTAGACCGGTCAGTTTCTGTTTAGAGCTCCAACTGACCTGACCCTGGCTACGTGTTGTTTAACCTTTGCAATCAATAATTCACAAAAATCATCAATAATTCTTGTAATTTAAAAAAAAACGCATTCAAAAACCTAATTTCACCATAAATCTGCGACATATAGGTACAATACTCGTATAATAATTGCCTACTAATGTTTTGATAGCCTATCATATAAAAACACTTGTAGGTTATCAGTACCTCATCAGTAGTATTAAATGAAGTAATATTTTGTAGTAAGATTGGCTGAAGTCAAGGAGATTAGTGAGATAACGTAAATTAGGTAGATAAATGAAAGGCTTTTAGAAGATGAACGAAATTTTTTTAGCAAACGTAATCGCACTGAATAATGTACACTATATATATTCATTGGAATTCTTTAGTTAACTAGCTTTCCCGGTGAACTCCGTACCGTCTCAAGTTTTCCGTACTCATTCCGTAAACTCCCACAAGTATTTCAATAATAAAAATTGCCAAAGCGGTCCAGCTATTCTCGACTTTTATCAAGAAACGAACGGCGTTTAATAAGTACCTTAGATAAATCTATGAGGGGTGTACCTTTCCCTGTAGATCTATAAAAGTAAGACTGAAATCACATTTTTTCTTATTACGAGTTTAGGTAATTCAATTTATTTCATAAATAGTAATCGTATGTACTAAAACTTAGTTTATCTTGCTGCTTGTTCGGCTTTTATCTTTCTGTTGCATCATCTGTAAAGAGGATGATAAGTTGAATACAGGGACATTTCACATAATACTACAATTATACAGTTTTTATAAACTGTCAAGACACTTCATTATTTTGTTTTAGTCGAATAATTTTGTTACAAACCTTAAGTGCCTTTCTGAACTTAATAGAAATGAGACTGAAGAGTAATGGATTGAGCACTGTGGGAAGCAAGCTGTTGAATACTGCTATTTTCTGTCCAATTACGAACCACTGCAAGAGACATTAAAATTAGTGCTTAGAACACTGGTTCTTGACTGGATCCGTGCCAAGGCCTTGTCCGTCGAATGCAGGGACGCCATTTGCAAGTGAAGCTTGGACTTCTCAGGTTTTCTAACAAATTACCTGTTAAATTATATTTATGTTTCTCGCATCTCTATGCTAACAGCCTATTAAGTGAGGACACAATGTATCAAGCTTTATAAGATAATTTCTGACCGTTTGTAGACGTAGAAGAGTACTTTTGTCACCGAAGTCAAAGAACATCCTAATGATAAAGGTTGGCAGCCAGCACACCACAAACGACATTGTTAAAGCACCTGTTAATAGAATTCATTATTAATATCTTGAGTATATACTTGGTGTGACGTCGGTGTGTGACGTCACACCACATCGTACGAGCAGCCTTGCGCACCGATGGTCCCCACACTTCCCGTTTCCCACGTTCCCCGGCAAGACTACGGCCTCCTATATAAACGAAGCTGATTGAACGAACGAACGTGATTCGCCCTCTTGCGCGACCTACAATACATTCAGGTGACGTTGCTGTTCGCTTATTCAGCACTTGCTTCGGACCTGAAACCTGTAACCTATACTAAACTAAATAATAAATATTGTCTAGAATCATTTAGCATCCACTACCCTAAGCCGTGGCGTTGCTACTTGTAATTCGTATTCTCAAACATTACATGTTTAAAATCATCCTAATTGTTTTTATTTAATATCATTCAGTGGAAATTACCTAATTGTGTTGGGGAGGACACCCCCCACGTCACATTGGTTTAAAATCAATATTACGCTGACAAAATTCCCATACTAAACAATGTGTGCCAGGCCAGGGTGCCATTATTACAATGGACAAAGTCTTCACTAGATCTGACCGAATCAATACATCGTTTCATATGAGAAACTAGATGCCTTGGAACGCCCTGCCTGAGTGTTTCCTACATCTTGCAACCCTGGGTTCTTTAGGCGGAGCATGAAGAGGCACATCATGGCGCCGCCAACTCGAGTGCCTTCGAATTTCCATCAGGTGTGCGGCATCACTTTGGTGACACAGAAATAAACATAGTTTATAGCTGTCAAATGAACTTTAAAGGTTCCATTTGAGAAGATAATTATGGTCTTAAAGTTCTACATGGGGCACACTAAAAGTTTTGCACTTCTAGCTAATCGGAACTATTTGAATTTCGAATGTTATATTTTTTTAAACGTTGCAACCTTCTTAGTAATAAAAAGAAACAATTGGCGGGAAATCATTTGTCAATTGTTTTTATCACACATCAAAGTTCTACGTATGCAACGAAAATGGAATTAAGTCGAAAAGATTTTAGAGCGATGATTTTTTATGATTTTAAAAGTTCTCTCTCTCTGCAAGACTGTGCCGTTCGTCGTCAAAATGCTTTTGGGAGAGAAGCACCTTGTTTGAGCACCGTAAGGCGATGGTTTGCTGAATGTGAGAGAGGTCGAGTTTCTTAACATGACGAATTTCGTGAAGGGCGGCCTTCAACTGCCGTCAACGAAAATAATGTGGCTACTGTTAAGCGGTTAATTGAAAAAAACCCGCGGATTACCTATGAGATAATTCGAGGACTATTGGGGATTGATATGAGTCAAATCCAGAAAATTTTACACTAAGAATTGAAAGTTCGGAAACTTTGTTGTCGTTGGATCACTCATGAACTGACAGCGGAGCAGACAAGGGCGTAGCCAGGATTCCATCAAGGGGGGGCAGACCTAATTCTAAAATAAATCGGGGGAGGGGTGACCACCCCCCATAAAGGGGTAAAACCTGGAGTCCCCCCCTTAAAAAGGGGGGATATTATAAATATTAAACATAATGTCAAGACCTTTTTCTTATTTAAATCCGCGGCGCTAGGCCACGGCCGCACTACGTCCATTGCCGAGCGCCTCTGGTATGCACTAAAAGAATTTCCAGCGTCGCCCGGTGGACCATGGCCATCTGTGTGGCCCCTGCGTGGTGGTCGGGTTTTACCCCGCATCCTTGGGGTCGGGTTTTATCCCGCATCGGTGAGTGCACAACGCACTACACATCTTGGCGAGCTGGCCCGAGCCAGCTAGGGGAAGTTATGGCCCTTTCGGATAAATATGCCCCGACAATACGACGGAGGTAGAGAGGCACTCTGTGGTAGATCAGTGCCTCTCTAACGCAGCTTCAGGGTAAGGTGTTAAAGGCGTTGGCGATGTAAAGAGACACCACCAACACCACCTCGCCCCTGCTTCCTCCGTCAGGGTCTTTGAGCAACATGATCGGCCGGTAGCCGGACGGTGAGTCCGCTGGCCGCCCCGGTTTCCGAATCAGGACCAGTTTCCCCGTCCTTCACACCTTGGGAAACTGGCCCCTTTCGAGGCATGCGCTGTAGAGCCCGCCGAGCAGTCGGGGCCTGAGTTCATTGAGGGCCACGACCCATGCACAGCCCGGAATGCCGTCGGGTCCAGGGGTGGTGATTTTCCGGCGACTGAGCCGAAGTACCACTGCTCCTAACTCTCTGACTTCGGGTACGACGTCTTCGCCGCTGCTATCCGTGTTGGGCGTCTAAGACCGAGCCATGCCCGGAGGGCTGTGCTCCTCCGCGCTCGTCGAAAACAGAGAGCCCAAGACCCTCTCCAGCTGATCCGGCTGGAGAATCTGGGTCAGTGGGAGCGCCTTGGTTCGGAGTTTACCTCTGACCTCAAGGAACGGGCACCCCCATGGGTTCAGTGGCACTCCAGGGTCTCCAGGAGCTCCTCGCAGGCTGATGATGGCATGACTAAATTGAAAGCATACATTTGAAAAACTTCCATATACCTATCCAATGTTTAATTAATACTGCTCTTCAGAAATTGCACAATGATGCAGGTACGCAACGGGCGACACTTGCACCACAGAATCCACAGATGAGAATGAGAAAGAATTTGATTATTTCTTCAACTAAATGTGCTTGCACTTTTGCACTACCCTTCCCGGCCTCGCCTGTCGTGTTCGACACAAGTGCTATATCAGGTGGTGCCCCTACAGAAAGCGCAGTATAGTCATCCCATCCCGCGTAAAAATTCCAGGAAGTGAACAAATTTTGAGATGCGATACTGCCGCGTTGCTTCTATTATTGATTTTTGCTTTTGTCGTTTCTTATCCTTTCTTATTAGATTTATTTCAAAATATTAACAAACGGGTTTATGAGTATTCTAGCTGCCCCCTGCCTGTACCTGGCTACGCCCATGGGAGTAGAAGCGGGCTCGCGTGGAATGGTGCTCACAGATGCTACTGAAGTACGACCACGGACATTCCAATGCTATTTATGACATTGTCACAGGAGACGAAACGTGGATTTATCGTTTTGAACCCGAAAAAAACAGCAATCTTGTGAATGGGTGTTTGAAAATGAGAACAAAAGTGAGGCAGGCGAGAAACGTTGGTAAAAATATGATCGCGTTTTGTTTCTCAGCTACGGGTCCCATCTGTACAATTCCACTTGAAGATCAAAAGAGTGTTAATGCCGCGTGGTATTCTACCATTTGTTTACCCAGGGTGTTAGAAAAAGTTCGCGAAAGACGACCTTTGGGTCGCCGCGTTCTCCTACATCACGACAACGGACTTCACACACGGCCAAAAAACAAAGTCATTTTTAGCTTCCGAAAAAGTACAACTCGTCACCCATCCTGCGCATAGCCCCGACCTAGCACCCTGTGATTTCTGTATTTTCCCCAAAATCAAAGATTTGATGACAGGTTTCACTTTTACCAACTCCGAAGAGGCAGTGGTAGCGTTCAATCAGCACGTAGAAAACATGCCTTCAGATCTGTGGTCCTCCTGTTTTAAATAATGGTTAGATCGCATGAAAAATTGTTTAAAACGTAAAGGAGAGTATTTTGAAAAGCAATAAACATAATAGTTTGGTTTTAATATGTTGTTTTTTTAAGTTACGCAAAACTTATAGTGTGACCTACGTATATGTTATCAAAACTAACCAATTAAGGTTTGTACATTCTTTCTTTTGAGATGACTATTATGTACTCTTGTCTCGTCCGAATCGTATTTTGGATGTTTACTGACTTCAAATGCTAACATAGCATGCACAAATATCATGATACACATTGGTAGAAAAAAAGAAGTCACTCCTATAGATGCTGTAACAATCCTCGCTGCAGTGGTGACAAGAATAGTACACTTATAGCTCTTATTAGTAATTTTAATGTCCATTGTCCAAAGTAATGGGAGAGTTTCTCCGATAGAGATTGCCCAAATTGCCAAAATAACCTTGCACATTCTTTTCCAAACTCTTTTACTTTTCAACATTAATGGATAGCAAATTGCTAGATACCTTTCTATAGATAAAGCTGTAACTACTAGGATTTCATGAGTCCATAAGAGCGAAATACAGATAGCTTCTACGCAAAAATAAAATGTACAAGACATTGCACCGGCGTCATAATCTAATTTTAGAGGATTCCAAATTTGATAAACTGTTGTCAATATTGTGATTGAAATTAGTAAATCTGAGACAGCCAAATCGAACAAATAGTAATTTGTAGCTGTGTGCATATTTTTATTGTAGTATATGACTACACAAATCAAAGTATTTAAAATTAAACTGCAAAGAAACTCGATGAGTAATGCTATTGAAAATACCAGTTGGGATAAAAACGATTCTTTATACTCCAAGAACACTTTCCATTCGTCTACCAAGTCTTTCGTTTCGTTTGTCATTTTAGGAAACAATTCTAAATAAACTAGTCTCCCGTATCGCGCTTCAATGACTACTGTACCGACATTTGATATAGCTGTATTCGTTTGTTTGTTTAATTGAGTGCTGTTAACGATATTTACTATGCGCTTTACGTCATTTTCAATTGGATAAGTGATCGAGGAGTGGCTCTGGTGAATGACCGTATGCAAAAAGCAAACGTAAATTGAAGTACGGATAGCAAAAAACCGGCCATGTGCGCGTCGGACTCGCGCAAAAAGGGTTCCGTACCAAAACGGCAAAGAAATCATGTTTGGGAGTCCCCTTAAATATTTATTATATTCTTTTCTTTAGTATTTGTTGTTATAGCGGCAACAGAAATATGTACATCATTTGTGAAAATTTCAACTCTCTAACTATCACGGTTTATGAGATATAGCCTGGACGGATGGACAGACGGACGGCGGAGTCTTAGTAATAGGGTTCTCGTATTACCATGTGGGTACGGAACCCTAAAAAGGGATATAATTGCCTTCTTTATCTTCATCAGGTCTATGCAATTTTCCGCAAAACTGACACCGGACATTTATCAAGTTTTTTTCATCCTTATTTCATCAATTTAAAATTCATATTACCGTAGCACGTACGACGTGCCGTGGCATCCCACTAAGTGCCGCGGCATAATTGATCAAAAACAAAAGAAAGTGATATGAAATCAATTCATCAATTTGCTCAATTAAATCAAATTGTATTTCTAGATTTTGTCGGTAGAGTGCGGTTGGTATTATGAAATATGCACTCAAGCATTATTTACAAAAAGATAAATAATGATGAGATAAGACCGGTCCTTCCACAATCTACAAAGTCGAATATCAGTTCTCTGGCGTCTATTTATGAAACGGGTCGTTTATGTGTTAGTGTGTTTTTAAAATGTGGAGTAAACATTGTAGAAATGTAACAAGGCTTGGTTATTCTGAGAGTCACAGGTGTGTCATAGGTTTTTTTATATTAACACCATCTAAGTTCCTCAATACAAGATGTTTTTTTTTCAACTAGATACTATTGCAGTATAATAGTATTTTAAAATTTATTTGATATAGAGACTAATAATAGACAATACATGTTAAATTGTCATGAATAATAACAGTGTTACACAACGAGGTCGTATAAAGGGACGTAAGAAGAGAAATGAAGAACTCATCCTTCGCATACACACCGCCGCCTTAACAGGCGTTCCGCTCGCTCACATGATTCGGGCCCATGGCTCATAAGGAATAAAATAAATTGGCGTCTTGACAACTCACTAGACTAGATCTAGTTACGCGGCTGATATGACATTACACTAAAATGTTCAGTTTTTTTGCTGTAAAAGCGATCTGCTACATCAAGTTTACAAGAAGATGTTTTTACCTATAATTTCTATCTAGTATTTAATGAAATTACATTATTAAGTTCTTGTTAAACCTATTTATTTGCAATAATCACAGTAGTATATTTGGATGTTTCTATCAACATGGGGTCTAAAGTCCGGGGATTGGTCGAACGACTGACATGAGTGTTATCACTCTCCATTACCATGGCGCTCGGAAGAGTTTGTCATTATCCAATAATATCGCAGGAAATTTCAAATAATGTGTTAATTGAGTCACGCATTTGGAATTTTCTGCGATATCATTGGTTATCGACAAACGCATACGATGCCATGCTAACAGGAATCCTGACAACTACTTTGTTATATGTCGCCATAACAACAGGATGTATCAAGTTAGATATCGATAAAAAATTGCAAATGCAAAGGGGCAATATAATCATTATTGTAATCTTAACATGTAGTTAAAGATAAATTTTTCTGATCTGAGAATAACGTAAATACCCATAATGTTAACTTTATTTCATTAAGTTTAATAACTATTAATATTTGTGTCTTTTTATCTAGCGCGACTTTGCCAGCGTGAACATTTTGTTAATACACATTAGCAATACGGACCTAGGCCTCATAAACTAAGCCCGCTATTTTTATATTTCAAACATACAGTTAGGTCTCTTTGCCATTGGACTATGGAATTCTACTTACCAACCTGTCCATCAACACCCGCCATATGTACTGACCTGTTTCATCAACGTCCTTTTATCCATCTTTTCTACGTGCCCGAACCATCTAAGCATCCCTTTCTCTAGATCACTACACACAGAGACTGACATCTGTGACTTTACGAATAACTAACCCGCCCAAGCGAACTGGAAGAGACGCTTGGACCCAGATCATTAATATTTACATTTAAAATTTTACACAAAGAATTTTGTATTAAGTTGTCTAGTCTGCCCAAAATTTCTACATTTTTCCAAAATTGTCCTGAACGGGGGGCATGTGCAAATTTGGGTACGAAAAGACAAAAACGAAGAATAGTGAAAGCTGAATGAATACTGATATTACATAGACTATCAATAACCAGATCAAAATTTTGAATTTTTTCCTCGATAAAAGTGGAAAAGCCCTCTATCGGGGACCCCAGGAGGCGTAAAGAAGTTTTGTCCAAAACTTTTATGTTGGGGGCCAAACAGTTATCTGTGTTTTTAGATATAAAAATCTCACATTTATTCGGGTTCAGTTCTAAGCCAATTGACTTGAACTAGTTCTTTATTAGGGTTATTAAATCTTGTAAAACTGTCTCTACTTTTCCCCCTAAAGTCATCTAGGTACCAAATGTTGAATTTTGATTTTATTTTTGAATTATTGGGTCAATGGCCAAACTGAAGATGGCTGGTCCCATCGGATCACCTTGCTGACATCCAACAGCTGAATTCAAAAGGTGGTCTTTATAAATTAATTTTGTTGGCTGACTATAGTGACTATACTGAACCAAAACCTAATTGAAAGGGCTGAAATTTGGTAGTAAGCTCCGTACTATAAAAACGACAACAAATTTTGGCCAAACGCCGCAAAGTGCTACCTACGGCAATGGGACGAATGCCACCATCCTTCTTGTTAAGGGCACATAAATTGGCCCCATACAAAATATCTGTGATGCCACTGTCCATATTGCCTGAGAGCATGAGGTTGACTAGAGCTGTTAGCTCCCTCAGAAGTGCATCACCAGCTTCCCCAGCGCTCGGACACAACAGATCCTTAAGGTGCTGAGGTGTCAGACCGTCAAGTCCACCAGCTGATCCAAAACAAAAGGAGTCAACAGCTGTACGTACATCCTTGGCAGTAGTCTCAAGATTTTCTGTATCGTTGTTCGGAGGATCAGGGAAAGAGAGGTCAACTGCGGATGGTGGGTGCTTACTCTGCAAGCCCGTCAAAGTTTCTACAGAATAAGGAGCCAGCACGTCGCTACGAAAAAGTAGTCTTGCCGCCCCACTGATGTCGCCTTCCCTTACTTTATTCTCCACAAGTTTTAATTTCTTGGCCTGAGAATAATCAGGGGCCGAAATGTGGATTGACTTTGAATTTAAAATGTTAAAATTGTTTGTACAATTTTCTTTGATTTGGACCGTCAAAGATGTCAACGGCCTTTTCTTTACGTGTAGGATTCTATAAGGGAAGGTTAACATTTGTATAATACATAAGTATTATTTAGTAAAATTACAATATTTACAAAGTTCGTGGAACAATTCATTGACTTCGTCACTGACTGCGAAGCGAGCCGAAGGCGAGCGGAGCTCCCATGGAGCCGGTTAAATGTAAAAGATGGGAAGGCCTTTGGTGTGGGACGCTTAGGAGGTTATCTATGGGGACGCTACATGCGTTGACACCTTAGCACCTTCACACCTTCCAAGCACATCCGGATGTGCCGGTGCTGCTGCATCGGCTGAAGACCTCAAACGGGGTAAATATGTTAACCTAGCAGGTGATTACATATTTGAGTCGTTTGGGGTTGAGACACTGGGGTCATGGGGTCGGAGTGCTCGCCGCCTTTATAGAGACATTGCTAAACGCCTAATCGATGCTTCTCAGGACCAGAAGGCTGGCTATTTTCTGGCCTAAAGAATAAGTATCGCCATCCAACGTGGCAACACAGCCAGCATTCTGGGAACCTTCCCAGTCGGCAATGACGCGGAGGATTTTTTAAACGATATTTTGTAATGTAAATATTTTTAGTATATAATTATGTATATTTTGTACATTTTAATTCTTATAAAATAAATACTAAAAGTATTAAAAAAAATGTAAAATGTTCGGATGTTCGTTTCTCAGCAACCTCTTGACCGATAATTAAAATTTATTCACATAAATTAATAGCTGATTTCAATTAAGGTCGTGACAAAGCTCATATATATTCAATTTAAATAGGTACAAAAAAAATCGCTTTGCTCAATACGAAGCCGCGCACTGTTTACAGCAGCGTAGCTTTACCTAGTAAAGTAAGGTAAGTATTATTTAGTAAAATTACAATATTTACAAAGTTCGTGAAAAATTCATTGACTTCGTCACTGACTGAATACTTCCCAGAATGCTGGCAGTAATGACCAACCTGAAAAGTAACGTTCCAGCAGTAAGACGAAAAATATTCATCATCATCATACATATTATAACATCTGTGGGTTCCTTACGCCTACTGCAGAACTTTCTGCAACCACCAGTAAAATTAATAACCTTGGTTGTTACCAAAACTTTTGTAGGATCATTTTGGTTTGTGCAAATATTATAAGTCCGAATATCGCATTCGCTATTCAAATGGACACTTCCCTGGATATCTCTAGCTAAAACAATGATTAGTATTGGATTTTGGTATGGGATTGACCAGTTTGAACATTTTGTACGATGTAATATAAAAATGTGTGACTGTGATTGAAGGAGAAAAAGTGGACCAAGTGAAAGAGTTCGTGCACTTAGGGTCCAAGTTTACAAGGGATAAAGGGTATTATGACGCTGATATTAAACGAAGAGTTATGGCAGGTAATCAAAGTGATTGGGACATACCTTTATGAATAGTCAGAAGACCCGGCTGGCTGTGCGTAGAGGAGTGCTTGTCCCTACACTTTTGTACGGTAGTGAATATTGGGAGTGACAGAAGAAGCATGAAAGTAAAATAAATGCAGTGTGGAGTGAAACTGAGAAGTTTGAAAAGTATGGCTAAAGTGAGGAACAGCCGGGTTACACGGGAACTATGCGGTGTGAAGTGATCTAGATAAAGGGATGCTTAGATGGTTCGGGCACGTAGAAAAGGTGTATAAAAGGAGGTTGATGAAACAGGTCAGTACATATGGCGGGTGTTAATGGACCAGGTTGGTAAGTAGAATACCATAGTCCAATGGAAAAGAGACCTAACACATATTAAGATTACAATAATGATTATATTGAACCTTTTGCATTTGCAATTTTTTATTAATATCTAACTTGGTACATCGTGTTGTCATGGCGACATATAAAAAAGTAGTTGTCAGGATTCCTGTTAGCATGGCATCGGATGCGTTTGTCGATAACCAATGATATCGCAGAAAATTCCGAACGCTTGACTCAATTAACACGTTATTTGAAATTTCCTGTGATATTATTGGATAACGACAAACTCTTCCGAGCGCCATGGTAAGGGAGAGTGATAACACTCATGTCAGGCGTTCGACCGATCCGCGGACTTTAGACCCCATGTTGATAGAAACATCCAAATATACGAGTATTACTGTGATTATTGCAAATAAATAGGTTTAACAAGAACTTAATAATGTATGTACTCGTAATTTGATTAAATATTAGATAGAAATTAAAGGTAAAAACATCTTCTTGTAAACTTGATGTAGCAGATCGCTTTTACAACAAAAAAAACTGAACATTTTAGTGTAATGTCATATAAGCCGCGTAACTAGATCTAGTCTAGTGAGTTGTCAAGACGCCAATTTGTTTTATTCCTAACTTATGGGCCATAGGCCCTAATCATGTGAGCAAGGGGAACGCCTGTTATGTGATTATGACATCTGAACAGGACCTGTACAATTTGTATGGTAACGAACCCACGGGTCATTCACCCCGCTGTCTCCGCGTCCCCGCGCCAGACTCGCGTGTTCCCATGCTATCCCACGCGTACGACGCTGTTACACACGTTTCATAGCGCGTAGATAATGTAAACGTAAGTCAGACGTAGTAAGACGTAGGACCAATGTGTCGCTGTTTCCTACGTCGCGTGGCATACGTCGTATGTGAAGGACCAGTGTGTTTTAAGCTTAAACCTTTTTATCTTTTATTTCTGTATTTGAAAGCAATAAGTTTGCTCTTATATTTAAGATAGAAATTATAAATCAAAAAATGGGTAGCTTGGTGGTCAGAGCATTCCTTGTTGCCGCAGGTTCGAGTCCTGACGACGACATTTCAGTTTTTGTGATTTATGAAGATTTTGTTGCTTTTCGTCAACATTTCCTCGCAAGGCAACGGGTTTCAAATGTTTCTTCTCATTTGGCCATTTTGGACATAACCCATTATATGTGTGCCCGGTTTATTAGGCTTGCCCCCTATTACGTGGGACTAAAAATACTGGCAAATTGTGGGTGTGTGGTGCACCTCTGCCTACCCCTTCGTGGATATAGGCGTGATATGTGTGTTCGATTTATGATTTCCGTCTTCCCTCGTCTGTTAATCGGCAGGAGCGCCATTTGCAGTTAAAGTTGGCTTGGATATCTAAGATTGTGGTAAAACACCTATCAATACCTGGAATAAATACTTTCTATATAAATATTTCAGCTGGACTCGTACAATTTTAACATCATCGAGTAAAGATGGCTATTTAAATAACCCGGGCACTGAGCCTTTATGCTACGATACCCTAGGAGACGTTATAGGACAAACCGTAGACAAATACCATGATAGAGTCGCGGTTAAATCTCTGCACGAAAGTATAACAATAACTTATGGAGAGATGTTGCAGCAGGTAAGGAAACTAGCATTATAAGTCGCCTGTATTTCCCACGTTATCACACTATGGACCTGGCCTGCACGGTGAATCTAAAGAGTGCTTAGTATTAGATCTCATCTCTGCTAATTTTCAACCGACTTCAAAAAAAGGATATTTGTTACCTAATATCTCTGGACTGAGTGAATTAATTTAGAATTATTTTTCAAATGAAACCTACTACAACTAGTGGTTCTGTGAACCGTAGAATTCGGGAGCGGCTTTATTACTCTTTAATTTGTCATCCAATCCAAAAAATATCATTTAAATGTTATTCGTTGTAAGCAAGGAGTGTGTGTGTGTAAAGTTTCATGCAAATCGGTTGATAAATACAGCCTCAAACATGATCTGACAGAACCCGTAGATGTAGAGGTACAGACGAAAGAAATTCTCGTTGAAACGGAGACTTCGGTCGCTTCGCTCCCTCAGTCAATTAAATGAAACCTACTACAACTACTTACGAAGTGGTCCCATTTCGGTAATTTAAAGTCGATTGTTGTGTCAATTTTTCTAAAATAATTTAATACCTACAATATGAATCGCAATACACTAGACATCTGCGATTTGGTCGCCATAAGTCCGCCTAGGTCGACCCTTACTAGCTTGTCCATTCACACTCACACACACCACAACGTTCCCGTATCACATTCTTCCTTACTTTATCCTACATCGACATTATATTGTAAACAGGCTGACTCTTTGGGATGCGCGCTCCGAGCCCAAGGTCTGGAGAAAGGCGATAGAGTGGGCATCTGGACACATAACTGCGTGGGATGGATAGTGGCGCTGGTAGCAGCTGCTAGAGCAGGACTTATATCGGTGCGTCAAGATATTACATTTTATTTACACTTTCTTTCGTCTCTTTGTTTCTTTTCATTAATCGGGCTTTTATTTTTACTTAGTTGTGCAGATATAATAATCGATATTAACTTTTAAACTAGCGCGTTTTATAATCTACTAGTGGACGCCCGCGGCTTCGCTGTTTGACAAATTATAATATATACTAAAACCTCGAGAACCACTATATCCATTGGTGAAACCCGCATCGAAATCCGTTGCGTAGTTTTAAAGATCTAATCATAGATAGGGAACGGGCGACTTTATTTTTACCCCACAGTTATGTGTTTCGTGCGTATGTATGTTTCTATGTTCCCCTCTACAGGCCTAACGGCTGGATAGATTTCGACGAATATGGTCTCAAATGAAAGGTTATTTTAATTATCTATTATAATTTATAATTATCTCCCGAGTGTCACTGGGCCCAGTGTGCAAATGTCAATAAAAAGTATACCCTGACTTTTTGGCGCAATAATGTTCGTTGACATAAAAATAATCTTGGATCGAGTAGGGTATCAAACTGAAGAGGTTTTAATGAGGATTTTAGAATTATTACAACTTATATGTTTTAATGTAACTTGGTATGAGAAATCGTATTAAAAAAGTATAACAAAAAAGGTGTAAATAAAAATAAACTAGGTATGCAATACATTCTGCTGTTGCAATAATTGAGCTGAGTTTGTCGATCTGGGTCGAACTCCTAAACGATTGGACCGATCTTTATGAATTCATATATATGCTCACGGTGATGGTCACTATGACTGTGCCAAATTTCAAAAAGATCGGTCTAGTCGTTTAGGAGGAGTTCGATCACGAACGAAATACACGAGTCGCCTAAGAAACCCAACATACAGATATTCGAGGATTGAACTAATATTATAGCGGGACTCCAATAATATTAGTTCAAACCTAGATACAAAGTGAGTTCCGATTGCTTATATTTAAATACGAGTATCTGGATATGTGTAGTCGAGTTGTTTTATTGTTTAATTATTTATTTTTTGTAATTATTATAGGTATTATTAAATCCAGTTTATGAGAAGAGTGAACTGAAATTTTGTGTAAACAAGACCAAAATGAAGACTATTATAGTAGGAGAAACGTTGCCAAACAGAAATTATGACAAGATAATGTCTAATTTGATACCAGAAGCGCATAATAGCAAGCCGGGCTCGTGGAAGTCTAAACAGTGTCCTAGCTTAATGTCTATTATCAGTTTAGGAAATGATATTGAGTAAGTATGTACCTACTTTATTAAGTACCTATCTGAATAATTAACAATGTAAGTAACACGATGACCAAACACACTTTTACTTACACTTATCCCACTGATTTAATGAAAAGCCGTACCTTTTTTTTTTTTTTTTTTTAATTCCGCGGCCTAAGGCCGCGGCCGCTCTAACGTCCGTTGCCGGGTGTCTCTGGTTACAAGCAGAACGTATTTCCAGTGGCGCCCGGCGGACTTTGACCACCTCTGTGGTCTCTGCCGGGGTTGGGTCGGGATGAGAATTCCGCGTCGTTGGGGTAGGGTTTTATCCCGCGTCAGTGAGTGAATCTGGGTGTGTGCTATGGGGCAAAGGCCCCGCAGCACGCAACCCTTCTAGCCTGCTTCTGTAAGGACGACGGGTGGCGATGCCGCCGTCCTCAGGCCCCGATCATGGAGGTCGATGGTCTAGGGCGTAGTAGTGTCTGTGGCGCCCTCGCCGCTGACTACGGAACTCGGCGGGGAGGATACGCTCCCTCTCCCTCTCGGCCGCCTCCTTCGCAAGCACGACTTGCTCGCAGAAGGAAACGGCCGCGTTCCACCTACTCCCGCTGGAGACCATGGCTTGAAGCATGGTCTCCAGCGAGAGGGTATCTACGCCCAGACCCACTACGAGGTCCCGGCGCTGACTCGCCCACGCTGAGCATTCCACCAACGTGTGGAGTGCGGTGTCGTCGTCGGAAACCTCGCAGTGTTGACACCGGGGTGTGACCTCACGACGGATGCGAAACAGATAGCTACCGAAGCATCCATGCCCGGTAACGATCTGCGTCGCACGATACGTGAGGTCACCATGCTGCCTCTGCAGCCAACCGTCCATGATCGGTCTCACCGCCGCGATGATGGTGGTACCCCACTGGGGTTGCTCAAGTCGCACCCTCCATGACTCCATGAGATCCTGGCGGAGTTGGGACCGCTGGTCATCGATTTCTCGAGACGCAGGCCTGTGGCCCACTCCAGCGCCTCCTTGCGCCATTGGAACCATTGTTCATTGCGTCATTACGCAAGGGCTCTCGCTTCCAGGTCCCATGGAGGGGTCCCGGCTAGGAGACATGCAGCCTCTCCGGAGATCGTGCGGTAGCCCCTTATTGTTTTGACGGCCAAGGTCCTCAACGGTCTATTAAGGAGCGTTGAGTTGTTGGCCGTCAAACGCGCCGCCCATACGGAAGCCCCGTATAGGGCCATACTCCGCACGATCCCCAGGTACAGTCTCCTGCAGGAAGCGTTGGGTCCCTTTAGGTTGGGCATCAGTCGCGTAAGCGCGACCGATGCCTGTGTCACCTTGGGGACCAAACTTCGGAAATATGGTCCGAAGTTCCATCGGCTATCAAGTACGATCCCTAGATACTTCATCGAGGGCTTGATGCCGATACTAACGCCTCCCACATTTATGCTGGAACCTTCAGGTGGACCGTTCCGAGGTCTGTGAAAACACAGAACCTCGAACTTATGCAAGGCCACCTCCAGTCCCAGCCGCCGTATTCGACCCACGACTTGAGCAACACCCGTCGTGACCTTGAGTGCTGCCTCCTGGTACGTTGCACCCCGCGCCGTGACGAGGGTATCATCGGCGTAGCACGTTACGCCGGCGCCCTCAGGCAACGCACCCCGCAGCATCCAGTCGTAGCCGATGTTCCACAGAAGCAGCCCCAGGACCGATCACTGCGGAACACCGCACGAAAAAGCCGTACCTAAGGAGAATCCGGTCAACTTTCGCACTACGACATTATTAAAGATCTTCACACATTACTCTGTGTTACATAATCTATAAACTGAGATATTTACACCATTGTCATACATGTCAAACTGTATAAGAAGTGTGTGTTTGTCAATCAAGATTAAGGGAGTTCGATTTTTGCTGAGCGCGTGGCTGTTAGCTTTTTATGTTATCTCTTTGCGGAGCGCCAGAGCTCTTAATAAGTTTAAAATAGTAGTTAAAAAATGTTTGATGATGAAAGGCTACTATAATGTAGACGAATATCTTAATGATAAAAATACATGGCCACCCTAATCTTCTGTTGTTGGCCACTCGTATAATACAATATAAACTAATTGTAACAATGTAAACAAAACAATATTAAAAAAGAAAATGGATTATTCTTGCTGGTATCTTCTCAGGAGAACCAACTTACCGAACCAGCGAAAGAATCATTTTCTAATGGTTATTTATGTACTTACTTAATTTACTATTTTTATAATATTACTTGACAAAATTGTAAAATTTTGACATTCATATGTGCTCATATTAAGGAGACTGAAAAGAACTAAGTCTTTCGAGTTAGTGAAATTAATGTAGTGTCAGCAAACAAAATGTAGACGGGTGTTTTATTAAAATAAAATAATCTTAGGCGACAAGTGTAAATCGTTTGTACTCCTCCGAAACGGCTCGACCGATTTTGACCAAATTTGGCATGCTGGTCGACATCATACCTGGGAGTGGATATCTCTGAAATCATGAAATAGAGCTGACCACGGAGGAATAATCACCGAAAATGTCCTGGACATCACCGAAAAAAAACCAGATGATTAAATGGTTGCCATGGAAACACGTGCGTCAACAATGAAAATAGGTTTTTTTTCTGTAATTTATGGTGGTGGAACTTATAGTAATACATTTTTGAAAAAAACTCACTTGTACACCATTCCACAAGTTTTTTTTTAAAATACTTTAATTAAAATACCCCTATTAAAATACTTTAAAATTTAAGTAATATCGTCCACAAGTTTGACCGAGACTAGAACACAGTTAAGTTAATGTTTAGATTGTTTGTAATTTTAATTTAATGCTTTGATTCTGGCCTGGACATGTATTACTTAATGACATTTGATATTTATTTTGACATATTTAGTTATTTATTTAGTAGTTTAAGATTTTTGACATGATTTATATTTGATGAGATTTGACATTTATTTGATGATATTTGACATTTATTAGACAGATTTAGTTATTTAATTGATAGATTTGGTTGTTTAAAAATTATTTAATATTATTTTAATATTATAATTATTAATTTTTGTTTATTTTGTAATTTTTGAAACGATATTATGTATTTACAAATGAAATTTGACACTATTATAATAATGCAGAATAATTATTAGAAGACAAAAATTTCCCATTTTTTGGGGTAAATTTGTAATACGGCCTCCTTAACTTTATTTAGGTACACCCACGTTTATAATTTTAAAATGTATAGTGGGTACTCAGTTTAATGTCATAATATTAACGAAGTAGTTTCTGAAAGTAAAAATAAATAATATTAGTAGAAAATGTGTTATAAAAGTGAATTATGTGTGTGGATTAAGTAGGAGTGAACACCTCTGATGATGCCATAAGGCGAAACCGGTCAGAAAATAAAATATTTATGGAATGGTGTACAAGTGAGTTTTTTTCAAAAAAGGTTTTTTTTCATTCGATAAATTAATTTAAGTGTTCGATTCTGGGGCGGGGCCCCAAGAGATTAGACTACGTCCTCGCCGTCCGCCCTGGACCCCAACTTGACCACGGTAACGCAGTGGCAAGTTGGGTGACTGAACGTCGACATCGATAGCTTGAGTGGCCAACACAGAAGAAATCGTTCATCATGAACAAGCCTGAAGAGACCCCCGGTCCTGACACTGCCCTTTCCCGGGCAGTCTCAGCCGACAACATACCGCATGAAACACGGACTTCGATGCCTTTTGATTTGGGGGCTCGCGTCGCGCCGCCTAGTTGCAGCGCGACGTCGACGCCCCCAAGGAAATGTTGCTGCTGGGACTGACGATGGGTCAGCTCCCAGTAGTGTGAAGAGTAAGGGCCGTTCTGCTTCGCAGAAGAGGACCCTCGAGAAGGAGGGACCGCCGTGCGACCGGAGCACTAGCTGCTCTGGGTGGGGGTCCCTCCTCTCCAGCGATTCGGAGGAGGAGGTGCCGGTGAAGACGGTGCGCACGCGTCTCGGCGCCTACAGAGTGCGCCCGCCGACGCCACCCCCGTCATCTGTACCATCCCTGCGCAGTCGCAGGGATATCGGTGTGCCGCCCGCGCGGGAGATCATGAGCATTCTCTCCCGCATGAACGCGGCCATGCGAGTAAGAACATGTCGGGAAGGAAGAAGATTGTGGCTTCACTGGTGGATGAAGCCCAATCCTCCCTCGACAAGCTCCTCGCGCGGAGCGTCACAAAGGAGGAGGCCAAGCTCCGCAAGCAGGTTGCGAGCCTGGAGGTGGAGCTCACTGCCTCCCGAAAGGAGATGGAAGATCTGCGTCGGGAGGTCGCTGAGTTGACCATAGTGGTCAAGGCACCTCCAGGTCCCATGCCGCCTCCTCCTCTGACGGTTGGACCAGCGCTGAAGACGGCGCCTAGGACCGCGCCCACCACGGCACCCGCCTCGCCGCCACAGCCTGTGCCGACTACGGTGCAGGTCCTGGCGGCGATCGAGAGGCGCCTCGCGGTCCTGGAGGACCGGGCGTACCGCCCTCCGCTAGCGCGCCCCGCGTTTTCATACGTGGCGGCTGTTGGCGGTGCTCCCGCTCCCGGTCCTAGCGGCACACCTGCTGTCCGCCGCCCCGCTCCGCCCCCGTCCGCTTCGGTGAGCCGGATGCCGGCCGAGACCGCGGCCCAGGCGCGGAAGGCCAAGGGGCGCGGCAAGAAGAGTGGCACCCCTGCCGCCTCCTCTTCCTCTATCGTTGCTCCCGCTTCTTCCTCACATCCCTCCAGACGGGAGGGATGGGAAGTAGTGGGAGCCAAGAAGAGGAAGACGAAGGCCGCAAAGAAAGCGGCCAAAGCCGCCGCGGCGAAGGTGCCGAAGAGGCCCCGCCCTCCTCGCTCCACCGCCGTCGTCCTGACGGTGACGACGGTAGGTGTGGAGAATGGGGTGGGGTACGCCGACGTACTGAGGACTGTGAAGTCCTCAGTCAACCACTCGGCCCTCGAAATACAAGGGGGGCTCCGGTGCAAGACGACACGTACCGGGGCTCGCCTCCTCGAGGTCTCCGGCGCCTCCAGCGGCCCTTAAGCTGACGCCCTAGCGGCTCAGCTTAGGGTCGCGCTGGACGAAGAAGCCGTCCGCGTCACCAGACCCACCAAATGCGCCGCATTGCACATCACGGGTCTGGATGACGCGGCCACGACGGAGGAAGTTGTCTCCGCCGTCGTGGAGGCGGGCGGCTGCCCCCGTGACCAGGTGAAGGCTGGAGATATCTCCTTCGGCTCCACTGGTCACGGGATGACAGTCGTCCAGTGCCCCGTCGCGGCGGTACTGAAAGTGGCGGACGGACGAAGCCTCCTCGTAGGGGGCTTCCTAAAGGCGCAGGTGCACCTCCTTCGTGCCCGGGAAACCAGATGTTTCCGGTGCATGGTGGTGGGGCACGTCGGAGTGCAGTGTACAGCGGAAGTCACCGTGGGCGATCGGTGCTTCCGCTGCAGCCGGCCCGGTCACAAGGCAAGTGCCTGTGACGCCCCGCCTCGCTGCTTTAGATGCGAGGCGGAGCGCAAGACCGCGGATCACCGGGTCGGCAGCACAACCTGCGCCGCCTCGAGGCCAAAACCTCGTCCGTCCGCTGAGAGCGGTGGGGGTGCCGCCCTTGCGCGGCCAGTTGTTTCGCGTCGATGGACGTCAATTAATGTCTGACGCCCGTATCCGTATCCTGCAAGTGAATTTGAACCACTGCCGTGCTGCTCAGGATCTTCTGTACCAGAGCGTCTGGCAGTGGTCCATAAACTTGGCCGTGGTCGCCGAGCCGTACTACGTCCACCCGGGAAGCCCGGTGGACGAGGACGGCTCGGCCTGTTGTATCTTTGGGGGGTCCGGCGCAGACAACTCTCTTTTCTTCGCTCGCCTACTGTTGAAGTTAGACGTGTTATTATTTCGTTCCAGAAATATGCATTTAGTATAAAATAAGGTGTAAACTCGTTTGATTAAATATCTACCTACATATATTTTTCATTGTTCGGAACTAAGTGGTTATAGTCAAAGCAAGGTCAAAAATATCAGATAAAATGCAGAGTACACCAAAATCCCGACAAACGGCTAAGATGTTATCAAATCCGGATCCCCTGGAAACTTACAAGATCAAGACGTGGTTCGAAATCTTAATCTAAGAAAACTCAAAAGTCGCGATGAAGGTGAACTCTCACTTCTAAAACAAGATCTTATGCAGTCGTTTAAAGAAGTGATGAACACAGAGATAGCCGAAATAAAAATTCAAAATAGCCAGATACTGGAGTCAAATTCTCAGATTATTAAACTACTTGAGATTAGTGCAGCCAATTATAAAGAGATTCAGAATAGAGTACAAACATTCGAAATTAAACAACAGGAAGCTAATCATCGTATTGATGAATTGGAAATACAGTTGAATAATTTACAGAAAATACATCTTAAAAACACAGTAGAAATAAGAAATATTCCAAGACAGGAAAATGAGAATCTTTGTGAAATTATTAAGGTGGTGCACAGATTTCTTGGGCTAGACGCTGTCAGTGCGTCAACAAATATTTTCAGAAGGGGAAAAAATGCTGGACCAATTGTAATTGAGTATCAAAATAGCGTTGATAAGGATAATATACTAAAAGCTGTAAAAAAGTATAACTCTGAGAACAAAGAGCAAACTTTGACTACAGAAAGCCTAGGAATTGGTGGTGCTAGTTCACGGGTGTTTATTTCAGAGTCTCTTACGCCTATCGCAAAGAAAATTTTGGCATCCTGTCGTGAATTAACCAAAACTGGCCTATATAAGTATTGCTGGGTGTCGAAAGGCAACATTCTTCTGAGAAAAGAAGAAGGACATCGTGCCATAGTCATCAAATCTCTAAAGCAAATCGACCAATTACTGACAGATTGACTATATACCAGCATATAGTCAATCTGTCAGTAATGAATTAACTTAAAAACTATGAATTACTTGGGTCACTTTTATTTGTTTGTTCACTCTATTACTTTAGTATAAGTCATTTGTTTTTACTATTCTATATTGGAATTATTCCCAAAATTAAACAGCACATTATAAACTACACTGCTATAAACATTTTGAAACTTTATTTTACGTGTCTCAACTTTCTGTTATGTTCAATAGTATTTAGAGATTTATCAAGTCACGGCGTATACAAGATGTCTGCCAGGAGGCGACAACATTCTGTTGGTTATATATCTGTTATTATGTTGCATCCAAACTTCAACGGCTCTCATTCTCGACCAATTTCGTTTCTATGTTATTCTTATTGCTGTAACAATTACTATGTGTAGTAATCTGAATGATGTGATCACTGAAGTTGACAATTTTGTCAGCGTCAGTGATAATTTTTTGGTCGGGAATCCGGAGTCTTTATCACAACACAGACTAGACACTGAATCTTCTCTTAAAATCATGGTACAGAATATTAGAAGCATAAATAAAAATTTTGAGGACTTTAGTACTTTCATTACAAGAAGTGCCCTAGATATTGACATCGTTATCTTCACGGAATGCTGGCTGCCACATGTTGATATAGTACCATTCATGGCAGGGTATAATGTGTTCCAAACTAGCAGACATATTAATCAGAATAGTGGAGTGGTAGTGTATGTTAAAAATACATTGATTAATATAACTGCGTATGAACCGAATATTTTGGACCCAGATGCCTTGGTATTAAGAACCAATGATACGCACGCATTTGTCTGTGTGTACAGATCGCCTTCATTTAATTCCAATATATGTACCAATTTTTTTACTGAAACCTTATCGGAAATTATTAAGCAAAGTACTAGCTCTGTCACACTATCTAATAGAAAGCAGATGCGACAACCTTGGTTAACACCTGGACTGTTGCGGTGTATGCGTTTTAGAGATGTCTTGCATAAAGACATATGCAATCCCCTGATGACTCAATACTTAAAATAACCTATAGGCGTTACAGAAACCACTGTAATAATATCCTCCATAAACTAAAAAATGACTATTATAAACGAGAATTAGATGGCACCAAGAACGACATAAAGAGGACTTGGAATGTTATAAAACGTGTGTGCAATATAAATGGTTCTGGGGACTCCAAAGTGCAGCAGGAACTATTAAAATTGGAGTGAACACCTCAAGAATCGATAAACAAAGTGAACGAATATTTTGTGAATGTTGGTGCGAAACGGTCTGAGGATATTTTGAACAAACAACAAGTAACGGAACAAGATCTGGCAAAAAAATATGCTAACAAACATACATTATTAAACTCCCTTGTATTGGAAGAGACAAATGAGACGGAAGTTTTCGAAACTGTCATGTCACTAAAAAATACAAAGTTGGGATGGCATATCTTCTGTTTTTATGAAACAATTTAGTAATATACTTATCAAACCACTAACCTATGTTGCTAACTTATGTCAACCGGTAGATTCCCTGAAGTACTGAAAGAATCCATTGTTGTGCCGGTGTTTAAAGCGCGAGAAAGAGATAGTCTTGCAAATTATCGCCCAATTTCACTGTTGCCTACTATTGCTAAAATACTAGAAAAGCTCATAAACGTTAGATTAGTAAACTTTCTGGAGAAATATGGTATTCTTTCTGAGAACCAATACGGCTTCAGGAAGAAGAAATCGACTACAGACGCTATTGAAAGCTTGGTAAACGGTGTCGCTGGTTATCTTGATGGCAGAAAAAAATGTATGGGAGTCTTCCTAGACTTAGCCAAAGCCTTCGACACCGTCTCTGTTCCCATACTGCTTCGCAAGTTGGAATATATAGGCGTAAGGGGCGTTCCGTTGGAGCTCTTTAAGGATTACTTACAAGATCGATCACAAACTGTAAAGATAGGTGATGTCAGCAGTGGTAAGTTGGGGATTAAATATGGTGTACCCCAAGGCTCTGTGCTCGGACCTACGCTATTTCTTGTTTATGTAAACAGTCTTTGTGATATGGAGATTGCAAATGCAAAAGTAGTCACATTTGCTGACGATACAGTCATCTTGTTTAAAAATACAACGTGGGATAGTGTTAGATCATCAGCGGAATTGGGTTTCTCAAAAGTAATGAAATGGCTTGATGAAAATTTACTAACTTTAAACTTAAATAAAACTAAATATATGACCTTTAGTATTAAAAATAATACACAGCCTCAGGCTGATTTTAAACTCAAAGCTCACTCGTCTGTATGTTCAAATTATAGAGACTGTTCTTGCTATGTCTTGTCTGCAACTAATAGTATTAGATATCTTGGCGTAGAGATTGACAAAAACCTTAATTGGAAAAAACACATACACTACGTTAGGACTAGAATTCGTAAACTAATACCAATATTTAAAAAGCTCAGAAATCTAAAGGATAATAAAACAAATAAAATGGTTTACCAAGCACTATGTCAGTCAATTCTGACTTATAGTATTTCTACATGGGGTGGAACTAGAAAATCTAGTCTTATAATTTTAGAAAGGGCACAGAGATGTATTCTGAAGGTGGTCAATTGCAAAGGTTTTCGTTATCCCACAGCTAAACTATATAGTGAGTTTGAGGTGCTCACTGTTCGACAACTTTTTATCAAAACCATAATCTTAAGTCAACATTTTCACCAAAGACGTTTAAATATTTCTATAAGAAGATCACATGAGGTCTTTGATGTCCCATCCTGTAAAACTTCTTTTGCTCAATGTTTCTCATATTTTCTGTCGCCGTTTATGTATAATCGAATAAGTAAAATAAAATCAATTAAAGATATGAGTAGGTCTGTGTGTGGAAGAACTCTGGATGGGCTGTTGAGTGGCTTGGATTATGAACAGACAGAAAAATTATTACAGATATGCCAATAGAATTGAAATTTTCTATAAGTATTGCCCGGTGACTTGATATAATAATATATTAGTTTAGTAAGTACCTACCTATCTATAATTAAACTTTTATTATTAGTTTGTATGTTATTCCTGTATTCCTAGTCATGTAAGATTGTCTACATGTTTCCACTGAAATGGTGTAGATTAAAAAGCATTGTGAAGATAAGATACATGTGGTGATAGTTTGAATGAATATTTAGTGTTTCACAAGTAATCTAAACGTTGCAGAAGAATTTTCGCAAGTATTTATTTTATTCGTGTGTGGGCGTATTTTCTGAGTATTGAACATCTTGTGAACACCATTAACACTATTAATTACTGGAAATATTATTTTCCCCGCGTACTCTGAATGAACTCACTTTATCTACAAATCTTGCATATACTACTTGTTTACTTTAAACTCGTCAGCGACATGTTTCTTGTACCTACCTATCTTACAATATCGAATTAAGTGACAGGAAAATACATCATTATTTGTGGTAACAATACGGCTTATATTTGCGTAGCGAGAGAATTACCTAGCCGTAACACAGTCTTTGACTAGCACGGAAGGTAAAGTTACCGCCAATATTTAATATGTATTAAGTACCTACTACTTAAAATGTTTGTTAATTATTTTTTATTTTTAGTAAAACTTTGTGCCTAAAGTACAGGAAAAGTGACCTAACAATGTGTACCTTTAAGTTTTGCAAGGATAAAATATGTCTGGGTTAGTGTATAATTCAGTATTATGCTAATTATGTACCTAATTGTGTGAACCTACCTACTAATATTATTGCTGTTAGGTTCTTTTGCAATTGTGGATTACGATAACACATCCAAAACTAACTTGAGAATGTATGGTTCGCTAACTAGGTACCTACAATGTTAATAGAATAAATTTAAAAAAGTTAAGTTATAATATATTCTTAAAAAAGCTAGTTAATGTTGTCAAAAAATAAAGTAAAATTCTTAATTGATAATAAGGCTTAGATCGCACATGTTACGTAATCCCTAATTACCCTGGAGTTATGGTTAGTCCTAGGGTTAATTTTAAATTTTTGATTGTGTCTATTTTAAATGATAGTTATAGAAAATATGGTACAATTTTCACAGATAGAATATACCCTAAGTTCTTGGTTGTAATGTAATAAATAAATAAATAAATAAAAAAAAAATAAAAAAAACTCGGATCGGACTCGGATCGGATACGGCAGCTGGGACTGGAGGTGGCCTTGCACAAGTCCGAGGTTCTGTGTTTTCACAGACCTCGGAACTGTCCACCCGAAGGTTCCAGCATAAATGTGAGAGGCGTTAGCATCGGCATCAAGCCCTCGATGAAGTACCTAGGGATCGTACTTGATAGCCGATGGAACTTCGGACCATATTTCCGAAGTTTGGTCCCCAAGGTGACGCAGGCATCGGTCGCGCTTTCGCGACTGATGCCCAACCTAAAGGGACCCAACGCCTCCTGCAGGAGACTGTACCTGGGGATCGTGCGGAGTATGGCCCTATACGGGGCTCTCGTATGGGCGGATAGGTTGGCGATCAAGGGGAACGTGACTCTGTTAAACAGACCACTTCGAACCTTGGCCGTCGGAACCATACGGGGGTACCGCACGATCTCCGGAGAGGCTGCATGTCTCCTAGCCGGGACCCCTCCATGGGACCTGGAAGCGAGAGCCCTTGCGTCATTGTTCCAACGGCGCAAGGAGGCGCTGGAGCGGGACCACAGGCCTGCGTCTCGAGAAATCAAGGACCAGCGGTCCCAACTCCGCCAGGATCTCATGGAGTCATGGAGGGTGCGACTTGAGCAACCCAAGGGGGGTGCCACCATCATCGCGGCGGTGAGACCGATCATGGACGATTGGCTGCAAAGGCAGCATGGTGACCTCACGTACCGTGCGACGCAGATCGTTGCCGGGCATGGATGCTTCGGTAGCTATCTGTTTCGCATGCATCGTGAGGTCACACCCCGGTGTCAACACTGCGAGGTTTCCGAAGACGACACCGCACTCCACACGTTGGTGGAGTGCTCAGCGTGGGCGAGTCAGTGCCGGGACCTCGTAGTGGGTCTGGGCGTGGATACCCTCTCGCTGGGGACCATGCTCCAAGCCATGGTATCCAGCGGGAGTAGGTGGAAGGCGGCCGTGTCCTTCTGCGAGCAAGTCATGCTCGCGAAGGAGGCGGCCGGGAGGGAGAGGGAGCGTACCCTCCCCGCCGAGTTCCGTAGTCGGCGGCCAGGCCGCCCCAGACTACGCGACTACGCCCAAGACTATAGTCCTCCATGATCGGGGCCTGAGGACGGCGGGATCGCCACCCACCGTCCTTACAGAAGCAGGCTAGAAGGGTTGCGTGCTGCGGGGCCTTTGCCCCATAGCACGCAACCAGATTCACTCACTGACGCGGGATAAAACCCGACCCCAATGCCGCGGGATTCTCGTCCCGACCAAACACCCGCAGAGACCACAGAGGTGATCAAAGTCCGCCGGGCGCCACTGGACATACCCTCTGCTAGTAACTAGAGACGCCCGGCAACGGACGTTAGAGCGGCCGCGGCCCTGGGCCGCGGAAATAAAAAAAAAAAAAAACAAGTGTTCGATTCTGATTCTGATATGTAATAAAAACATTTGCTCCGCTCAACATTTGCAATTAGCAGCATGCATTGCATACCTAGTTTAATTTCTTTATACAATTTTTTTTTGTAGAGGTAGCATACCGTACAAATCATTAATATCTGGCGGAGGCAGTGAGATCTCAAAATACGGTAGCGAAGTCAAGTTTGAAGATGGTTCAATCATTCATTTAACTTCGGGTACCACTGGTTCGTAGCAGTAGTATACAACAAATTCATATATTTATTTTATAACCCATGAAGTATGCTATCTTATTCTCAAATAATTAATACTTTTGGTGAGTTCGTAGTACGTTCCTCTTGGAAAGGGATCAGTCGCTGGTTCGAGTCCCCAGACTTATAGTTTTTGTGATTCATAATATATTGTAAAATTATTTGAGAACTAATATTATTTATAATATAATGTAACTACTTGGTCGCCGCAGCTCCGCCCGCATGATTTACTTTACTCGTTCCCGGTTCCCGTGGGAACATACCGGGATAAAAAGTAGCCTATGTTACTCAGGGTGAATGTAGCTTACCAATGCTGAAAGATTTTTTTAAATTGGCACTGTACTTTTTGAGTTTATTCATTACAAACATACACACAAAAATATATTTATATATTTATCTTTCCTCTTTATAATAGTAGTATAGATATATTCGTGTAAGACTTTTATTGTGATTACTTTTTACGATTTATGTAGGTATTTTTTACTATCTATATATTTAATATGACAATTTGTCTGTCCGTCCGTCGCGTTTTTCAATTATAATTAATAATACATACATTTGCATGAAATATTTTTTTTATTTTTTTTTATTTATATTTGAGGCTATATAAAGTTCGCCGTGATAACTAGTTGGATTTATTTTAGCAAATTAACCCAATCCATACATACAAATAGGTACATAGGTACATACAGATAAATAAAATTAAGGAGTATCTTTGTAATTTCGAAGTAAAAGGTTTCAACCGACTTCCAAAAGGGAACAAACATAAAAAAAAAATTTATAGTAAAATAATTTTTTTTTAATGTTTGTTTTCTCATATCTGACTAGGACTGGGTAAACAGACTATGATTTTTTTTTTATTGGAAGCTACTACTCCCCAAATGGTCCCATTTTAAATTGGTCCCATTCCGACAATTATTTGCACCCATTTTAATTTGGTCCCATTCCGACAATTATTTGGTCTAATTTTTTTAATTTGGTCCCATTCCAACAATTATTTGGTCCCATTTTAATTTGGTCCCATTCCAACAATTATTTGGTCCCATTTTAATTTGGTCCCATTCCGACAATTATTTGATCCCATTTTAATTTGGTCCCATTCCGACAATTATTTGGTCCCAATTTAATTTGGTCCCATTCCGACAATTATTTGGTCCCATTTCGATAATTTGAAGTCGGTTGTAGTGTCAATTTTTGATGTGTATTTTCCTACATTCATTATGAAAATGTCTCTTTTTGTCTGTTTGTTCGGCTAATCTCTGAAACGGCTGGACCGATTTTAACGAGATTTTAATCAAGTAAGGTGTAACATAGGCTACATTTTATACCTACAATGTGTCGCAGCAGAAATTAGGAACCATACATCAATTATTTCACGCGAGTGAAGCTTAGGGCGTCCGGTTTTTGAGACACCCTATACCTACTAAGATTACCTGTAACTTAAGGTCACTTAATTATCTAAACTCTACTGTTGATCCATAGGTGATCCCAAAGCTGCATTGGATTCTCACTTGGGCGTTGTCAACAATACATACTTCATAGGAAAGAGGAATAGGTTTCATGAAGGTCGACATAATGTATGTGTACAGGTGAGTAAACTGAAGTTTCTAGTTACCTTAAATTTAACTTAGGATCACTGACTTATTACCTACTCGTAGAATTAACCATTCAATTGAGCAAGCGGAATGCCAGTATAGGTTTAGAATACGGTACAACATAGTCGAGTTTGTAGTTCTCTTCTCTTTACTAGATGGCGTTAAATGAAACTTTGTTGAAAATTTTGTGATTTGGATTTGTGAAAATTTTTAAACTTGTAATATAGTTCAGTATGCATACACAAGATGATGCTAAATATACATTTTCAAACATACTAGTTATAAATGGTATAAATGGTACCTAGGGTAAACTACCTAATTATTGGCACTTTAGTAGTGAGCTCGTGTCAAACCGAAATTAAATTACCATAAAATTTCATTTACAAAAGTTAATAGACAAAACGTGTGAGCGAATCAAAGTAAATATATATTTGTTTTAATAATCGTTTGTATGTGATTGAATAGTATGAAACAAATATTTTGTACTAAATCCAAAACTCTACAGAAATCCTATTATTGGCATAGAAATTCCCAATATTGGCATATACTCGTCCAACTCTTGGCACGTAATTAATAAAGTTGGGTAAAAATATTATAGAAATAATCTTTGAATCTACTGCCTATTTAGCTGCAGTGTCCACAGTGGATCACATGCTCTTCTTTACTTCTTTATTATTTTTCAGATACCTTTGTTTCATGCTTTAGGATCAATCGTAACCAGTTTGGGTGGTCTCAGACATGGCTGTTCATTGATATTAACATCTCCTACATACAATCTTAACGCGAATATCAACGCTTTATTTGCTGAGAAGTAAGTTTCTATTTGATACATTACCTATATCAGGTACTAGCATCGCCGTAGCTCCGCCCGCGTGATTTAGTTTACTCGTTCCCGGTTCCCGTGGGAACACATTACCGGGATAAAAAGTAGCCTATGTTACTCAGGGTGAATGCAGCTTTCCAATGGTGCAAGAATTTTTGAAATCGGCACAGTAGTTTTTGAGTTTATTCTTTACAAACATACACACAAAAATACAAATCTTTCCTCTTTATAATAGTAGTATAGATTAGCGGACGCCCGCGGCTTCGCACGCGTAAAATAGTTTTATGGTTCTCAATTCCCGCGGGAACACATTCCCGGGATAAAAAGCCAGTGTGTCTGCCAGTGAAAGTCCCGTTTAAATCGGTTCAGCCGTTCCAGAGATTAGCATAAGACAGATATAGACAAAAATTTCAAAAATATCATTTTGTATGTCAGTATCATGTGATACTATCGTATGCATTGAGTAAAAAGCTGGTAATTTGAAATTACACACAGACACTTCAATTTTATTTATCTGTATGGATTATTTAGCAGTGCCGGATTAGCTCCGGAGCACATAAATTTAGAAATACATACCTTCAACTCCTCTAGCTAAAGGGCCCCACATACGGTACCATTCATCGTTACGATCCGTCGATTCAGACCGATCGAAACGACTGATCTGTAGTGTTGCCGCTCATACACGAAGCGATTGATCGTTAAGATCGATCATTTATTCATTTGAAATGGAACGATAAATACATGCTTAAAAATTCAATACGTGCCCTGTAAAATGGAAAACGAACTTCTTTTCTCGTCTGTGGCGGTAACTTTGCTTATGTTACAGAAGGAAACAAGAAAACCTAGAAAAGTGTGGGTTCAGAAATGGCTATTAAAGCGAAATCATATATTCGCATGTAAATGAATCGTACCGTATATGGGACCCTTACGTACAAGTATGCTTACCCGAGGGGGACTTCGGGTAAGCATACGTATGTATGTCATATTTTTTCAGGTGTACAGCCATAACAGGAACTCCCTCAATGTATGTTGACATGTTGGCTAGAATAAAGAACATGGGCAATGTCCAGTCTCAACTGAGAATGGCCCTCGGTGCCGCTGCTCCATGCAGCCCACAACTAATCAAAGACATAAAAACCTTCTTGAAAACTGATGTTAAGGTAGGTGCTTATGCTTATTTTTTTATTACTAATTACCTAAACCTTTCTCCTAAAATTAATTTTTTTATGAAACAGCATACCTATTTTTATACCTTGAACTCACTATAGCTGTGAACATGTGGTGTCTTCAGAGGTTAAAGTGTCTATCATGAACATACACACTTTTAATTATTAAGTATTCTTTTAAAAGCAGGTATAACTACCACGCGAGCGGAGCCGTGGGTAGAAAAATTTTAGTTTATCATAGTTATTTTGTTCGTATTTAGTGTTTGTACGGTTTATCGGAGACGACCGCTTCTTCGTTTCAAAGCAACCCTGACGACAGTGTGGACATAGTTGCAGAGACAGTCGGATACATACAAGACCATACAGAGGCCAAGGTATGTTAAATTCTGCTAATCATTCACACGCACGCATATGCGACATCATTAGCCTATCGCACATAGATACATAATATGATCACGCCACTTTGTAATTGAAACCAATATTCCAATAGCCAGGACATTAATATGTTACATACCACTAAAAATAATCTCTGCAGTTCGAGCTGCAGTTCGAACTGGAAACTTATTGGAGAGGCCTATTCTCCAATAAGTTTCCAGTGTGACCGGTCCATTGCAACCTGCATCCAACAAGACCGATGAGCGCTTTTCACTAGGCCGTCGGTCCATCTGGTCCAAATCTTTATTCCTGAAAGTGGACTTTGTCGAGCTTTGTCGGCCTTTGGCAGGCTTATTGCTATTTCCAGGCACTTGGCTATGCCAAAGCTTTAATTGTCTGACTCTCACTTGTCAGTTTCAATCTCTTGTAAAAGGGGATTGCCATTGCCAGACGCTTTGGCTATACTTACAAGTCAAGTCAAAGTCAATGTTATTCATGTAGGACTAGGTAGATTTCAAAGTAACGCTTATTTGCCAGGTAACTGCAGGTAACAGGTAGAGTCTATGAAAATAGAACCAAACAGTTTTATCTTTCTTTTGTCTTATCGCCAGTAATTAGATTTATTGTATTCCCAAAACATATTTAGTCAGGTTCTACAACTAATGCACTACGTGACTAAAAGCTCATTAATTGTCTTTAAGCAGGTGCAAAGCGTGCAGATCATTATGATTTGATCTCAGTCCTATAAAAATTGTTTGAAGTCCCTTGACCAACTTATCTGTATTTCTTATTTTTCTGATTTCACAAAAATAATTCAAAACCTTTTTTCGAAGGTAGTCAATGACAAAGGTGAGATGCTCCCGTTCGGAAGTCGAGGAGAGCTAGTTCTTCGTGGTTATAACAACATGATCGGTTACTGGAACGATACAGAGAAGACTAAACAAACAATGGCGGACGATGGGTGGCTTAAAACTGGGTACGTACGAGTACCACGAGAACCGAAGTGATAATAAGGTTGATCTGAATCTGCTATCTCCTGAACAAATGGACTAATTTTGATTGGGTTTTTTGTCGAAAGCCGATGTGATCGAGATAGATTTTAGATAGGCATTTTGAAAATCATCAGATAACTCCCTAAGGTAATGATAAAATCTTACTGAGGGGAGTTTTTAAGTTTTAAATTAATGAGGTCTAAACCAAAATTGAATTTGCAGAGATGAATTCGTGTTGAGCGAAGACGGGTACGGACGAGTTGTAGGCAGACTTAAAGATATCATAGTTAGAGGAGGAGAAAACATTGCGCCAAAGGAAATTGAAGATCTATTGAACACACATCCAGATGTCATTGAGAGTCAGGTAAGATCAGTTACAAAGACAGCGTCAAACTGAAAACAAACTAGATGTTTTAAATATAGAGCTGCAGAATACGTTACTTGTCAATAAATGAAACCAATTGTTTATTATTCAGTTAACCACTATCCTACTAATATTATAAACGCGAAAGTTTGTGAGTATGTATGTATGTATGTATGTATGTATGTATGTATGTATGTATGTATGTATGTATGGATGGATGGATGTTTGTTACTCTTTCACATAAAAACTACTGAATGGATTTTAATGAAACTTTACAATAATATAGCTTATACATCAGAATAACACATAGACTACAATTTATAAAGATATTGTGTGAATTGTTCAAAATATGACGCGGCGCGACGGGAACGGGAAAAAATCCAAATTACCACGCGGACGAAGTCGCGGGCGACCACTAGTATATTATAAAACAAAGTCGCTTCCGTCCGTATATACATTAGAACTTCAAAACTACGCGACGGATTTTGATGCGGTTTCACCAATGGATAATGGTTGTCGAGGAAGGTTTTTATGTATATGTTACGGCTAATACCCGAAGTGTGGCTGCACCTAGTTTTAGCCGGTTAGAACTAGGTGCTATACTAAACTAACCTAACCTAACCGGCTAAAACTAGGTGCAGCCGCACTTCGGGTATTAGCCGTAACATATATATAATTTGTCAAGCGGGCGAAGCTGCGGGCGTCTAGCATTAGTAAATAATAATTCCTATAAGTATTACTTAACTTCAAATCTAGCCAATCTTTATTTTTTTACTAAAAAGATAAAGTTAGAAGACTCTTTGCTTTTTTAACGTCCATTGCCGGCTCTCTGAAGCATATCCCATAACTTCACGGACTTTGACCAACTATGCACCCTATCCGAAAGGGTCGGTTGCCACCACGTATCTGTAATGGTCGGATTACCTCCTGCGTCCGTGATATTCATAGACATGACAGCACACCGCCGACCGCCCTAAATTCATTGCTTTCAAATTATCCATCCCAAAGTATTTCGAATATTATCTTACTCGATAATTGACTTATTAAATAATAATGAACCCAAATTGTTTGTATTTCTAGGTAATAGGAATACCAGACGACAGGTTAGGTGAAGAACTCTGCGCTGTACTAAGACTCCGAGAAGGTGCTATATTTTCTCCTGAAACTGTTAAACATCTTTGCGAAGGTAGAATCGCACGGTATAAAATCCCTCGCATTATAAAAGTGGCTGATGACTTCCCTAAAACTACCTCAGGCAAAATACAAAAGCATATTTTAAAGAAAATGGTGGAATCGGGAAAATTATGAGCACAAATAAAGTTTATAAGTAATATTTGGTTGGTTTTATTTTATTTTCTTTTAGTACAGTCGCACAGAGTCCATCGGGTGATAAAATCAACATTAAATTATCGTGTCTGCCAAATAATATTTATATTATTATAGTTTATCTGTGGTACGTCGACCAACAAATAAATAAAGGGACGGGCAAACTCATCTTCACATGCGACGTACACCACGCATTATGACATCTGAACCGGATCTGGCCTATACAATTTGTATGGTAACGAACACACTGGTTCTGTAACACACATTCATCAAGCTGTCTTACGCGTCACCGCGCTAGATTCGCGTGTTCCCATGCTATCCCACGCGTACGACGCTGTCACACGTTTAAAATGTCATAGCGCGTAGATAACGTAAACGTAAGAGTTCGATTTTTGCTGAGCGCATGGCTGGTGGCTTTTTAGGTTACCTCTGGCGCTTCGCAAAAATCGGGCTCCCAGATACTCACATACCGAACAACGTTTCTTGTCCTGCACCTGGAGCTAGTTAGGAATAACTAGTTCTTCTTTACGGGACTATCAACTAATCAAGCATTACCTTGACATTGGCGAATCATCGATCAATATCGATGGAGCCACGTTTTTAAAAGAAGAACTAGAAGAACGTAAACGTCAGACGTCATAAGACGTAGTACCAGAGTGTCGTTGTTTTCCGCGTCACGTTACATACGCCCTATGTTAAGGACCAGTGTGTTTTAAGCTTACAGGGCTTTCTTAGCCTACATGAAAAGAACCAAATTAAAAAGACTTGTAATTTGTGTTTTTTTTTATGTTTTGTCGTAGTATGTATTTACAGAAACAGGTATAGAATTAGATAGTGTCTTTTAACTTAGGTAGGTTCTTAATTTAAATAGATATTGTACATTTGTATAAACTTACAATTTCCCCGCCTTCACAAGCTCCAGTAGTTTAAACTTCTGAATCTTTCCAGAAGCTGTTTTAGGAAACTCTTCGATAATTTTGGATATCCTAGGTATTTTGAATCTGGCGATGTGACCGGAGCAGTGGCTTTGAATATCGTCGATAGTAATTGAAGCTCGATCTCGAATCCTTAGAACAGCGCAAAGCTCCTCACCTAATCTTTCATCGGGTACTCCTATCACCTGTAAAAAGAATAGGCTGTCAAATATAGTCGCAAATTCAATGTCATCAGGCTGTGATGGAACTGGCATCTTCCTGTTACAAGGAGAACGCTATACCGCTAAGCCGACGATGACTCTTGCCTCTGAATTTTTGCGTCAAAGGTATTTATTTTATTTCCTTATTTTCATGCAGCTTCATGAACTATTCATGGTGTCTCAATGTTGTCAATGACTCATTTGCTACGGTTACATTTGGCTTCTACGTCCAATAGAAATCTAGTCAGAGGAAGAAAACTTAGTCTTTATCCAGGATATCGTCTGCTTACAGTACTGTCACCAGCACAGGTTTGGCGTTACGATGAGTTAAATCTGCGGCCACAACACTACTGACAAAAAAGTGTTAGGAGTGGACCCACTCCTAACACTTTTTTGTCAGTAGTGTTGTTTTTTTTACTTTTAGATTAACTGCAGGGGTTCACGGTAATGCTAATAGCGAAAAACGTTAGACTGCGCTCAATAACTCCTTCGCAAAATCACGGCGTTATCTAACAGACGGATAAATAAGAAACTAAATTGTCCTCAAAACGATAATAAAATAAATATTGGATGGAAACAGGCGTTACTTGGTGAAAATCCATGACAAAGCAATGGTAAGTAAAATATTTTTTTTAAAAATGTTTTAAACTATTTTAAATTTGTAATAGCATTGTTTTCCGCAGAATTAAAAAAGACAACAAAACGTCGACAATTGTTTCGCCTCTAAACGAGGCATTATCAAGACTGTCTCAGAGAGAACAGGCTCGCCTCGTTTAGAGGCGTTTGCTTTGTCATGGATTTTCGCCAAGTAACGCCTGTTTCCATCCAATATTTAAGATCAGTGAGCATCACTATCCAGGCCAAAAGGCTGTTCTCTCTGAGACAGTCTTGATAATGCCTCGTTTAGAGGCGAAACAATTGTCGACGTTTTGTTGTCTTTTTTAATTCTGCGGAAAACAATGCTATTACAAATTTAAAAAAGTTTAAAACATTTAAAAAAAAATTATTTTACTTACCATTCCTTTGATAATAAAATAGGCTAAATCCTCTGTTATTAGCGTTTTGAACGCCTTTAATCAACCCCATTGGAGATAAAGCAGTGGGGATAAAAATGTGAACTTATTTGCAACTCTTACTTGACTTTCAATAACATCAGGATGTGTATTCAACAAGTCTTCTATCTCTTTCGGTGCTATATTTTCTCCGCCACGAATTATGATGTCCTTTAGTCTGCCAACTATTCTCCCGTAGCCATCTTGGGTCAATATGAACTTATCTCTGTGAATAAATAACAACACACTTATGTTTACCCATTTAATATCTCAGTATAGCTGCTTCCCATAAACTGCAGGAAAAAAATCCATTCATGTCAAAACCATGAAATCATTATGAAGCACTCATACGTACCCAGTTTTCAGCCAACCATCTTCAGAAAAGGCTTGCTTAGTTTTTTCTGGGTCGTTCCAGTAACGAATCATACTGTTATATCCACGGACCACCAGCTCTCCAGGAGATCCGAAAGGTACAATATCCCCATTCTCATCCACAACCTTGGAATATTAATTAATTGAATTAGTGTCCCGGGTTATTCATATTCCCTATTCTCTTCAAGAGGTCCTTACCAATTTTATCCGATGGGTTAAATATAATACAACAGATAAGGGGTGCTCTGTTATAACGAACACGAAGGGTTCGGTAACATTATCAATAAAAATGGCAATACAAATTACGTTTGTTGTAGGGAGTCCCCTAAATGTTGATTTTATTCTGTTTTTAGTATTTGTTGCTTTGAATTTGAACTTTCTGCCTATCATGGTTCATGAGATACAGCCTGGAGACAGAAGGACGGATATTGAAGTCTAAGTAATAGGAATCCCGTTCTACCCTTTGGTTTAATCTTGCAAACGGATTCTTACATAAAAAAATTGTCTTACCCCAAAAAAAAAGATTTTTGGATACTTTATTTTCACTTTGCTCCATGCAAGGTGTCATGATTCTAGCACTAACAGATTGGGAGGAAAGCCGATGACAGGTGGACGGACGGACGGACGTGACGAAACTATAAGGGTTCCGAGACTTGAACTACGGAATCCTTAAAAAGGAGGTGGTTTTTTTTGCTATATATATTCCAGATGACCTACCAGAAAATATAAAATCACAGCAGGATGTTGAGAGCCTCTTATTACCCGCAGGTTGGATGACGTTCTTTGAAAATTTTCTACGACGGCGACGTTCAATTTTATATTTTACCTTCGCTTCCACATGGTCGTGAATGTATCCGACGGTTTCTGCAACGACGTCCACGTTATCATCGATCATACTCTGGAAATTACTAGCTGTGGACTCTGTCATGCCATACAATACCTAAAATAATGTAAACATCAACATTTGAACGCAGTACACAGGTCACAAACGAGTACGAGAGCACTTGTTATTTAATGACAGTGATTAACTTAACGAATTGTGAAATATTAGTAATGAAACACGGTTATTACCTTGACATCTGCTTTCAAATATCTTTGCATGTTTCTGATAAGTAGCGGGCTGCACGGTGAACCTGCGGCCAAAGCGATACGAAGATTAGATGCAACATCTCCCATTGTTCTAATTTTGGTTAGTGTGTCCACAAACATTGTTGGAGTGCCAACTATTGCAGTGCATCTAAAAACAAAGTAAAGTAACACAAAAATATTCTTAGGCCTTAGTATGCAAAGTAAAAACAAAATAATATAAAGAACCGAAAATAAAAACTTATCAAGTAAAATGCTGTCCACCTAAATACATATATATTGCTCAAACATCTTTCGAATAAAACTCATAAAACATATCTATTGTTATGGTTGTAAAGCAATCTGAATAGGATGCTTTTAAAGGATTAACCCTTATGTTTCAAAGAAACTTACTTCTCTGCTAACATCGTATTGATATTCGCATCAATATTATACATAGCAGAAGCGAGTGTTAGTGTACATCCGTGTACAAGCCCTCCAAAGATAGTTACTATAGATCCCAAAGCATGAAACATGGGTACCTGAAACACAGCACAAACAGAATATTCGACTGTTCTTCTAGTGCCCTTGCTAATGATGCGCTACTATGAATAATCTGATGAATCGTATCTTTCTCGGAATCATCGTCATAAGTAGTATTAAAATTATGAAACGGGAATAAGCTTGCCTCCTTTTTACCTTAAGCCGCGTTCCAAAAAATCAAAAAATCGTATCCAAATAATATTGCAATTAATGTGTTAACGTTTACAAAAGCATTTTCAAAAACATGAAACATATGTTTAAAGGTAAAATCGTCCGAGTAATATTACACTCGCCAATAGTTTTCGCTTGATGTTTGGTAGTGAAAACTATAATATACTAAACTATATAGGAAAACTATAATATAGGCTATGTATGTCACGGTGCATGAGATACAGCCTGGTGACAGACGGACAACAGTCTTAGTCTTAATGATAAAAATGCATGGGCACCCTAATCTTCTGTTGTTGGCCACTCGTATAATACAATATAAACTAATTGTAACAATGTAAACAAAACAATATTTAAAAAAAAATTGGATAATCTACCTGAGTTTCTTGCTGGTCTCTTCTCAGGAGAACCAACTTACCGAACCAGCGAAAGAATCATTTTCTAATGGTTATTTATGTACTTACTCAATTTAGTATTTTTAGAATATTACTTGACAAAATTGTAAAATTTTGACATTCATATGTGCTCTTTATGTGCCTAAACTGAATAAATGAAATTGATTCTTAATTCTTTGAGTAATGGGGTCTCGTTGTTAACCTTTTAATTACGGAACCCTAACGGGCTAGCGGCCACATTTTTTATCCAATCTCGACGAAATTTTGCACAAGTGTTTATAAAGTACTTATTGTGGTTTCTAGAAGATGGAAGAACTTCACAAAAACTCATCATGGTGTGAGCAGAGATTCTACTGAAATTATGAAGAGACAGAGCAATGAATTGGATACCTGCACGCATATGTTGTGATGAGTTTCGTGAAAAGTATTCCTTTTCCCACTGAAATGGGAATTATTGACTACCCCCAAGTGGGAGTCTAGAGCGGCTTTTGGATCACCTTAAAAATGATAGTATAAATTGAAAAAGTAATTTAGGTAAATAGTACGAGTAGTTTAACTGGCTCCAGATGAAAAAATAATTTTGCTGCGCTTGCCTATGGATGTTAAATCTATACAAATAAATGAAACTAGTTATCCCAGCGAACTTTGTATCGCCTCAAAAAAAAAGAAATAAGAATATTTTAATATTTCATTATGTAAATTGAAAAACGCGACTGACGGACAGACAAATTGTCGTACTAAATATATAGATTGAAGTGTCTGTTTTGTAATTCCAAAGTGGCGGCAGCAACTAAATGCATATGAAAAATTATTACTGTACTTACTAAAACAATCAAATTTTAAAATTTGTCTGTTTGGCTACCTGACAACTGGGCGAACCGATTTTGAATTTTTTATTAATTGAAAGCAAATTATTCTTATTCCCAAGTGGTCCCATTATATTCATTTCAATTTGGTCCCATCAATTTTATTTTAATTTGGTCCCATTTCGATAATTATTTGGCCTCATCTCGGTAATTTCAAGCCGGTTGTTGTATCAATTTGTAACGTATATTTTATTCCAGCTAATCTCTGAAACGGCTGGACTGATTTTAATAGGACCTTTCTGGTAGATAGCTGATGTAACAAAGAGCTACTTTTTATCCGGGTAATGTGTTGGAGGAGGAGGAGGAGGAGGTAATCAGCTAGTGAGCAATAAACATTTACAACCCACCAGTGGTACCGGACGTTAAATGTATAATAGAGCCGTCCCTCGACTTGACCTCACCACCATATTGGCCAATTTGACTCCCTTGCCCTTCGATCAGTGAATCATACGAAATTGTACCTCTGTAACAAACATGATTCATCATTACTATGTAAATAGGTGATAGACACAACAATACAAATACCACGATGCACAGGTTTGATAGAAACCTGGATTTTATACCTTCGCCAATAAATTGTTTTTAATTAAGTGAAAGCCAATAATTAATTTTATAAAAAAATCTTTTACTACGAAATTTTATTGTTTTTGTTGCAGCTTTTTTTGTATATATTTTGTTAAACGTTTAATAGTTTGAAACGACCAGGACTTTAATTGGCTGTGCCATAATGGCTGGCACGTAAGATTTTGTTGCCTTTCATCAACATTTCATCGCAAGGCAACCGTTTTCAATTTTGTTTTTCAAAGTTACAATATAGCTGCTACTTTTTATTAAATTCATTCGGCCATTTTGGACATTTATATGTGTGTCCGAGGAAGGCAATACGCGGGACTAAAAATACTGGCAAATTGTGGATGAGTAATGCACCTCTGCCTACCTCTTCGGGGATATGATATGTGTGTGTGTGTGTAAACATTTAATAAAATTATATTCTATTCCACATCTTTATCCCCAAAAGGGGTGGAAGGGGAGACGATCATTACGCCCACTTAGCGTCAGTCTATTCGATTCGTTGATCCGTTTCCGGTCACTTTGAGTGGGTATTCTTGCCAAAGTGCCAGGTGCACCACGTGAAAAAAAATGTTAGACACCTTTCAACTCTTGAAATAAAATAGGTACATAATGTCCAATTATTTTCATTCATCAATATAAATTTACTGACAAGAAAAATTACTCACGTTAAATTAGACTTAGATAAGCTTATTACAGTGTTTAAATTAGGGAACTGTTCAGATTTCCACGATTTGTTATTTTTAATTTGCGGTATCAACTTTGAAACACTATCATAATAATTTTTCGTTGGTAATTCGTCTCCAATCATTAGACTTTTGATTTCTGTCTTGTTTAGACAAAATCTTAGTTCTTCTTTTTCGTATAATGGGTTTATTAATACCTGAAAAAAATAATTTTCAAAAAAGTAAATACTATAATTTTAGCAAAAAAAATCTGACTTCATGATCGGACGAGAACGCAAGTGGAACATAATATACAACAGGCATAATTTTAGGGTAATGTAATACATTGATAATAGATAATTTACAATGCATTATCTGAATTACCCATAATGTTGCCAACAACAATAAAGTAGGCAATCATTGCCACAACTATACACTAACATATCAAGGTCACACGACATTGTTCAACAACTATTGCTATAATGCCATTATCTGCAATATGTAATAATCCAGATCTTTATTTTCTGATGCACAAAATATTACTAGTTACAATAGGATTACTGGGTTATTCATAACATAAAATATAAATCCTTAGTCTTTATAGTATTAACAGAGTAGTGATAAAGAAAACCTACTGTTTAGACTGTTTTATATAACTATAGATAAATAATACGTACTGAAATAAGGCCAGCCCTGGCTGCTGCAACCACAGCCACTACCCACGCAATGTTGTTGTGTGACCAGATACCTATCCGATCTCCTTTCTCTAAACCTTGAGTTCTTAATGCACATCCTAATGAATCGGCCTGAAAATTTAATTTGAAATCTCATAAACCTCCCCATATTTCATGACGTCCACAATACGCCAGTCACTCTTGGTCCCACGTTGTAGGGGGCGAATCTATTGCCGTTTTCGGGCACTTTGAGTGTTTTTCCAGAGTCTCGTCCGTTTGTTAGCAGGCGAGGATGATTTAGGGCCTGGAGCTGTTCAAAGGACCCTTAGTACACAATAGTCATGAATAAGCACGCAAAGAAAGATAAGCATAGCCATAGAAGTAGAATAGCGTAAGAGGTGTCCTATATCTATGGGTAGAACCATACTTTTACCAGCAAAAATGAGCTAGCCTTACCGGTTGATTACCTAGTTTACTAAAAACTATAATGAGGGCAAAAGTCAAATAATTCTTCTCCAAAGTCAAATAGTTAGTCATAATCTCCAACCAATACTAACGAAAAACAATAATTTATGAGATTGCAAAGTCATTTGCGATCAATTATAGGTAGAATGGGTAACATATAAGTAAGTGTATATTATGTATGTTCTATGTATATTATGTATGTATTTAGAAATATAATATATTAATATGTTTATCAGATGTCTAGATCCCATAGCACAAGCTTATAGCTTAGTTTGGGCTAGATGACGTTGTGTGAGAATGTCCAACAATATTTAAATTAAAAAAAAAATTTTTCAAGTACTGATGTGGGATTGAATCATCCTATGTTTCAACTTATGCTTCTGCAGCCTATTGTGAAGATTTGACACCAGATGATTGCATCGGCGCCGTTTATTGTAAAAGTTACGATAAGGCTTGTCCTATTTTTATCCGTGTATGACTTTTTGTTTTTTATTAACCCCTCGACTGTTTTACGTAAACACCTGGTACGAATCAAAACACCAACTTAATATGACCACTGTCCAGTTCCAGCATCAGCAGAACTGTTCGAAATAAAAATATATTGTTTAAGGCGTTACATACTGTATTTTATGTTTACAGATATGCCCTAATAGAGCATAGTAGCGTCAATTTTTTTCGATATTTTAGCAGAAAATTCTCCTGCAAACGCTTTTTGCCATAAAGTGGGATACTCTTATCACTTAGGGGATAAAAAAATGTTTACGACCGATTCTCAGACCTACCAAATATGCACAAAAATGTTCATAAAAATCGGTTAAGCTGCATCGGCGCCGTTTATCGTAAAAGGTACGGTAAGGCTTGTCCTATTCTTATCCGTGTTTGTCTTTTTTGTTTTTTATTAACCCCTCGACTGTTTTACGTAAACACCTGGTACGAATCAAAACACCAACTTAATATGACCACCGTCCAGTTCCAGCATCAGCAGAACTGTTCGAAATAAAAATATATTGTTTAACAAAAAAAAAATTTACGATTAACCCGTCGGCTGTCTGGTAAAACAAATCTTGGTTTTACCAGACAACCGACGGGTTAATCGTTTTTTTTCTATGTAGTTAAGTTGTTTTTTTTTTGTTACTAGATAATATTTTGTGACAGACTAACTCACTTGTTGCAATAATTGTTCATAAGTGATACTTTTATTCTCATGCATGGATTTCACAGCAACTCTATCGGGGTGCCGGTCAACTGTTTTTGCTATACTGTCTCCCAAATTATCATAACAAAGTGGTTCAGATCCTGGATTTTGGACGTAGCTGCCACCGACTTTAGATTGAAGGTTCTTCATCCATCTAAAATGTCAAATACAAACTTATTTAGTACTATGTTTTTTTTTATGTAGAGAGGATGGAGGAAAGGAGATAGACAAAACAGATAATGGATTTACAGGCTGGTAAGGGTCGACCTAGACCGACGCATTTCGGAGATTTTTTGTTAACTATTCAGATATACCTAGGTATTTTCATGTATGCTTTCCAGTTAAAGGTATTACCTTTAACTGGAAAGCATACATGAAAATACTTATGAAAATGGAAATAGCAAAGTAGTATGCATGATGCAAAGATCGTAGCAAGTGAAATTACGGGGAAAGAGGCGTACATACTGTATTTTATGTTTACAGAAATGCCCTAATAGAGCATAGTAGCATCAATTTTTTTCGATATTATAGAAGAAAATTCACCTGCAAACGCTTTTTGCCATAAAGTGGGATACTCTTATCACTTAGGGGTTAAAAAAATGTTTACGACCGATTCTCAGACCTACCAAATATGCACAAAAATGTTCATAAAAATCGGTTAAGCTGTGTCGGAGTAGTTTGGCACCAGAATTTTATACATTGTACTTGCAGACGCCCGCGGCTTCGCCCGCTTGACAAATTATACACAAAAACCTTCCTCGAGAACAATCTTTATCCATTGGCAAATCCGTAGCGTAGTTTTAAAGATCTAAGCATACATACGGACGGAAGCGACTTTGTTTTATACTAAGTATGTTATAAGTAAAAAAATAAAAAAGGCGTTCCTTACATGTTAAAAGGTAAGTAAATCAAGGTTTTAATTAGAAACAGGATACAAAGCAGGTTTAGCAGAACAAGTACGTCAGGGGTCAACATTAATATTAATCAAATGCGAATGTTCCAATCCAAATTACTGTTATAGACTTGGAGCCCACGACTGCCAGACTTACGTTATAAAGGCTGGAAATTTCCCAGACCATGTCCTCACTAAAAGTAAGAACGGTCACGGTAGGTATCAAGTATCGGTTACTTCTGAAGATATCAGGTAGCAAAGATGGGTAAAATAGCACCTTAATTACGTAATTTTATATGAGGTTTGGATATTTTCTTCGGCATAACAATAGAAATCACATCAATAAATCCAAGACCCCTAGCACGGTTGCAACCCTCTGCCAGACCCCCTTGACCCTGGGACTACCAGACATAAGTCGTGATTTAAAGGTAAGGTAAGTCTGGCAGCCAAAGGCTACCGGTATATTAGTACTAATTGTTATTTTTACCCGACTGCGACAGTGAAAATAATGGTATTCGCGTATAAATCTATCTAATATTCCTAATGTTACCTTCATAAGAAAGTATAGTAAGTGGTAACCGACAATGTTAACACATTGCAAAGGTTAAGCAACATCGAGTCAGGCCGGTCTTAGGATGGGTGACTATTTCTTAAGACACTGAGACCCCTCCGTGCCTCGGAGAGCACGTTAAGCCGTCTGTCCCAGTTGTCATACAAACATCTATGGCAGTAGGGGTAGTTGGAGCCCTAAATCAAAAATACGACCGGTCTAACTACAGAACTTCGATATCGCCCATGGGTTGTGGAGGTCAGATGGCAGTCGCTTCACGGAAAATATCGATGTTCAGCCGAATCGCAGTAAGACTGGAAAGCCGACCCCAACTTTAGTTGGGAAAAGGCTCGGTGAATGATGACCTTCATAAGAAAGTATTCCGTGAAAATGTTTAAACAGATAATACGAGTACCTTATAATCTACTGTTGCAGTTGATACATGACACGGATAGTCAACGTCTTAAATGTAGTGCGTGCACCAAGGCTGCCTGCTAATGATTAATGCCTGCAATTTTCTATACGACTGATTTGTATACCTATATTATAATGGTATACTTATAATTACGATCACCTATATTGGTCTGTTTGGGAACATAGGCTATACGTACGTATAAGCATTATGTTATGCAGAGCCTATACAACAAATGTACTTTGTTTTTGCCATTTTTAGGGTTCCGTAGTAAAAGTCTCGGAACCCTTATGTGTAGTTTCGTCATGTCCGTCCGTCCGTGCGTCCTCGAATTTCCTCCTAAACGGTTAGTGCTAGAAACATGAAACTTTGCATGGATATGTATATTTACTACGCCGACAGTGTTTAAAAAAAATCTGAAAAATATATTTTTTTGTGGTACCTCCCTACCCTACACGTAAAGTGGGGATATTTTTTACGCGTCTACTCCATCGTGTGGGGTATTATTAGTTAGGTATTTTAAAAAACATTAAGAGGTTGCGAAGACGATTTTTTTATTTAAGTATCCGTTTGCGAGATATTTAGCTTTGAAGAGCATGGTTTTTTTTTTCAAAAACCCTCTCTAAAATCTAAACGGCTGACGTGAAGAAGCATGATAGTAGTCCATGTAATGAACTATGAAGGAAAACTATAACGAATAGTAAAACTCTGTTCGATCAGAAGTTATACTTAGAGGCTTTTATGGGTAACTACGGAATCCTATCTTGTGCGTGGGTCGACATGTACTTGGCCGGTTTTTATAGATTATGGTACTGAACCTTTCGTGCACGTACATACATAGGTACTAATACTTAAATAAGAAAACTATGCGATAAGATATACTTAAAATTGAACAGAATTAAAGTTTGAATCGAAAAGAAAAGTATTGTACTAAGGCTAGTTAATGAGTTATGGTTAAATTTCGACCAATCAGCGATAGTAAATCCCTAATAATAAACTAGATACAATTTATATTGTGCAAAACAATAAAGTTAACCAACCTTTTATTAATAAAACAGCGGAGTCCCGATCTTTGCAGTACATTTTTACTCAACATCTTTGTGAACTACACGTTACGGCCGCAAAACGCACACTGTCGCACAGATAATGTTTACGCGAATGCAATTTTGTAGTATACTTTTATCACTTATAAAAAGATAAAAGTCAATGTATAATAAAACAGTAGATATCGTGTGTAAATTTTACAGAGACAAATAACAAATTATGTGTGGGATACAAAAATATCTATATTAGTCGATCTTTTTATATCCCACACATATTTTTTTTGTTTCTGAAAAAAGTTATATATTTCAATATTGTTTGTCTGTACATACTTATCTCCGAAGATACTGGATGAATTTTCTTGCGGTTTTCACAAATAGACTAAACTCAACACACGGCTGTATATCGGATTATCGGATGGCAGGAAAAAAGTTGAGGTCATTGCATACTTTTTTTACATTTTATTGTTTGTGGCAACGATCGCCCCAGGCGCAGGATGACATGTGACACATATGACATGGCAGGACATACGTAAACTAAACAACAGACGTGGTAATGTGGTAACGTACGTACCCCACCCACATAGAAAAACTTAAAATCGATCATGAATGATCATTATATCAATCCTATCGCAAAATGATAGCTTCTCCCCCCATCCCGCAGGAATTCATGTGTAGTTCTATGATACCAGACTGTATAGTAGAGGTAGATAAAGGTCGTTGCTGATTAACAATTTGTATGTATTTATTTATTTTATAATTATGTATATTTTATGTAAGTATAATATGTATGCATATGTGTATTGTATGTATCTATGTATTTCAACCGATCTACGCACACATTAACTTTTTTCTACCTAGCATTTCCATCCCCTGGCCCACTGGAAGAGAATTCGTTTGAAATAAGTGGTGCCCTTGTACTAATGATATTTCTGTATTGTATTCTTCTCGCTCTTATACCGTTATGTGTGTACATAAATAAATAAATACATAAAATAAAATAAATAACAATACGTTGAATGACGATATTGTGTTTGTCTCTGAGCCAATCTATCTAAGTCAATTATAATCAGCTTAAACTACCAGATAAATGAAGGATTATTATGATTAAACCAGCTGATTACCGCGTGATATAGTTTACTTATTTATTATTTCCACAGGAAAACATTATCGGAATAAAAAACTGCCATGTGCGAGTTGCACTCACGCACAAAAGGTTCCGTACCAAAACGGAAAATTATCACTTTTATTGTATGGGAGTCTCCTTACATATTTATCATATTCTGTGGTAACAGAAATACATAATCTGTGAAAATTTCAACTTTCTAACTATCACACTTCATGAGATACAACCGGACGGACATCGAAGTCTTAGGAGTAGGGTTCCCGTTTTACCCTTTGGGTACGGAACCCTAAAAAGTAGCCTATAGCAATAAAAGGTAATGATGCTACATATTAGTGAAATAACTTTCTAAATCGGCTTTTCCTGGCTTGGACTATTTTGCAGATGAAACCACTGTGATGGACGTCGATGAGGCAGTAGAACCTCCTGTTTCAAATCCTGAGATGTCACGGTCACGTGTTTCATCAACAGGCAATGCAAATATCTCGTCCTCTTCCAACTTGTACCCCCAAATTAGTATCAGAAGCACCACAGTCTGCTCTATCCAAGAATTATGTTTTTTTTTTATATTGGGTTCGCCAAATTGACGCCGCCCGCCTGGTGGTAAGTCGTGACGACGTCTAGCGATTGTGGGCCACTCTCACAGCACACAATACTATAGAGAGTGGCCCTCAACTTGACGACCTACTGATGTGCCTCTTCACGCTCCGCTTAAAGAACCCAGGATTATATGTGGGAGGAAACACGTGCACAGGCAGGGCGTTCCAGGCCACTATAGTTCGGCAGAAAAACGAACATTTAAAACGCTCGGTTCTCGCGAACATGCTATCCACTGTGTGGGAGTGGCATTGTTCGGGATCGGAAGGAAGAGGGTGGGATCAGATTGAAGAGCTCTTCAGAACACTCGCTGTGGTAAATACGGTAGAATGCGGCCAAGGAAGTTATTGTTCGGCGCTGAGCTAGCGGCTCAAGGCTTCCCGTTACCTCCGGACAATCTATAATACGGATAGCCCGTCGCTGCATAGCGTCGAGAGCGTCCAGCAGATACTTCGCGGAGCCGTCCCAGAGGTGAGAGCAGTATTCGACGCAGGGTCTAATCTGCGTCTTGTACAGCAGACACCTCTGGTCCGGTGTAAAGAATCTCTTTACCTTATTCAGTATTCCTAGTTTCCGCGAAGCTAGCCCTATACATCTTTCGATGTAGTTTTAATTATTGAGCTCTCGACGAACGTCTATGCCAAGGATGTCAAGGTTGTCCTTCATTGGTAATAATGCATTCTGAAGAGAGGGTAGGGGAAGGAAAGGGGATTTCTTCGCTGTAAATGCACACGCCTGTGTTTTGCGGGCATTGAACTCGACCAGGTTCTCGGTACCCCATTGAGAGATACAGTTGAGGTTCCTGTCGAGATCAGCCACGAGATGTAGTCTATTCTCCTCAATCTCCAACCGCCCTGCCGCCGGACGAGCCCAGTAGCTCCGTTGCAATGTGCTGTCATCTGCATAGCAATGAATGCTCCGGAGGGATAGCATATCATTGATATGCAGAAGGAAGAGAGTTGGTGACAGCACTTACCCCTGCGGTACCAATTCACTTGCAAAAAGCGAGAAGCCTGGCCATCGCAGAGGACCCGCATTCGGCGTTTGTTCAGAAAGCTGGCCATCCAGCTGCACAGTTGAGGAGGTAGACCATATGCCGGAAGCTTGGAAAGAAGCGAAGCATGCCAGACTCTATCGAAGGCTTTGGACTCGCCGTGCCTTTCCATAGCCTCACCCCAGACATGCGTTATGAATACCAGAAGATCACCCGTTGATCGTTTTGGCCTGAAGCCGTATTGCCGATCATTTAGTAGCGAGTGATCTTCGAGGTATCGCATGAGCTGCTTGTTGATGAGGAGCTCAAACACCTTGCAGATGACTGAGGTGACAGCTATGGGTCGATAGTTGCCCGGATCAGACCGATCCCCTTTCTTGGGGATCGGTTGTACGTTCGCCTCTATCCAGACCTCCGGCACGATTCCTGTGGAGTAAGACAGGCGGTACAGACGAGTTAGTACAGAAGACAACTCAGCTGCGCATTTCCGTAGTACCACCGCCGGAATGCCGTCAGGGCCACTGGCTTTCCGCGTGTCGAGTGATCGCAGCACTGCCCGTACATCGCATTGCCTGAGTACAATGTCAGGCATAGTGTGGCCACAGTTGGCGATGGCGGGGGGCTGCAGGCCACGGTCGTCGACCCGGGAATTAGCCGCAAAGAGGTGCGAGTATATCCGCTTTCTCTTAGGCTTTGTGAGCCAGTGTTCCATCCGGGTAACGCAGCGGTGGCAGCGAGGGCTGACAGAAGTTAGATTGCACGGCTTTGGCCAGTTGCCAGTATCCACGGCTGCCCGTGGGATGGGAAGTGAGCTCCTGACCAAGACGCGCGATGCGCTGGGCATCCGCTCTCTTAAAGGCCCTCTTGCTGGATTTTGTGGCCCGGTTGTATGCTGCTTTGAGGTGGCCCACGTTTGGGTCGCGCACAGCCCGGGCCCTGATCCAGGCGCGATATGCCGACTGTTTTTGTCCAACAGCTTTGGCACAATCTCGCCCGAACCAGAGACGGGCTCTGCGGATACTGGCGAAAACAGTGAAAGCAGAAGCGCTATCCGAGGGAGCCTTTCCTACAAAGCAGCGCTGGCTCCAGGGGACGGACGCATAATAATCGCGTAGACCGTCCCAATCCGCTGACGAGTAGTGCCATAGTCGTCGTGACATTTGTATAGCACGTGCAGGAGGTGATACCTTCATGCCAGCGTGAACAACCGAAACACTGTACTGGGCTGGGCGACTCGTCAGCAGTAAATCCAGCAGAGCGGGCGCGTGATCTGACCTGTCTGGTATCCGGGTGATCCAGCATACCATCTGGGTCAGACCGTGGGAGAGAGCGAACGCATGGGTGGCCCTACCCGCATGATCAGTCTTGAGGGACCCCAGCCATTCAATGTGATGGCCATTGAAGTCACCCAGAAATACTAGGTCAGCGTTCGGGAACCGCACCTGCGCTTCATCAGCCGTCTTGCTGAGGTACTGGAAGAGATTTGTTGTCTCAGAATCCCCTGTGTGGGAACGGTAGACGCACACGTAGATCTGGCTCATAGAGCCATGGTCTACGTGCAGCCAAAGGACGGAATTGGAGGGGTTCTCTAGGCAGCGCAACCGGCGGCAGCAAACATCCGCCCTAACGAACACGCACACCCCGGCTTTGTCTCGAAATTGTTCCTCGATGACGTAGCCGGGGTAACACAGGTAAGACGTGTCGTCAGGGTATTTGTGTCTCCGTGAGGAACATCACAGCGGGCCGTGCCGTCTCAAGGTGATGGTGGACGGCATTGAGGTTCGCATGGAGTCCACGGACGTTAGTGAACTCCACCTCGAAAAGTGAAGTTATGGGGTTTCCTAGGGCCGCTGTGAAACGTTTACTTTTTTTTTGTTGCACTGCCATTGTAGATTTTGAAGAAGAAGAAGCGTGAAGACAGTGCGACATCTGGCGCAGCAGTAAGTGACAAAGCGCAGGGGCTAGCTTTGTCTAGAACCGTGTGGTTAGGTCGGAGCCGACTCGCCGGATGGAAGGGCTCCCATACCCCCCTGATGCAAGGCCGCCGCTACCCCACACCGGTTACCACCCGGAGCGGCGATGCCACATCAGGATTATGTGTAACATGTGGGGCAGCCTCCTGGGGTGGTTGGTCCCAGGCGGGCCCCATGACTGAGTTGCGGGCGGCCGCGGCAACGCCGGTGCTAAGGGTCTCCCTGGCCGGCGAATCGACCCACACCACCCATACTAGACTCCGTTTCGCCCCCACTGGTCCCATGCCTGCTGCACCATACATCGCCCCGGGCCCGGCGGTGCAGCTGCTGAACCCGTAACGCAACCCAGCCTGGGCTTGGTTACTTGGGGGGCTTTAGCACAGCTGCACGGTGGTACCCCCCCGGACCAACACTGTTGTACCACCTGGTACCCACTTAGGGGCCGAAGCCACTCCATAGGTACCATAAATTAACGAGCCTCGTCCGTTGATCAGCAGGTGCGCCACTAGCAAGTGAGGTCGCTGGGGCCCTAAAGATGTTGTTGGAGCCCCTTTGCACCCAAAAAAATATCTTCATTTAACTCCTCAGGTGTCATCCCTTGCCCAGGGATCGTTTTACCCATGGATATAAAATGATCCGTTACTAAGCTTTTTAAAAAGTAAGAACTAATAAACTACTCAATTAACACACAAAATAAATACGGAGTTACAATCATAAGTAAATTCACAATCCTTAACTATTTAAAACTCAGTGTTTTGTGTTCCCTTTGAGCGCAATAAAGATTTTTCCATTATGGGAATCATTTTACACAATTCCCCTTTACAAACAATAAAATCTTTTCTCTTTATAAAATTAAGTAAAAAGATATGGAGTTATACAGTGTGTCCCAAGATCATGCTACATGGAGGGAAAGTACCTTAAATATTCTAGATACACAATTTTACTAAAAGGAAGCTTTATTTTATTTTTAAAAACAATTTTAACAGCATTCATAGATTTTTGAAAAATCACCGGGAATTGAACCGACCAAATGGTAAAAAAACAAAATATATTATTTTACGACACCGCTCAAAAGGCTTCATGGAATATTTATTTGTAAGAAACTTAGCACCTTAAATAAAAGGAAGTCCATGAAATATTACATTTATTAAATCCACTTTTGGTACAAATTTTGAAAGTGCCGGCTAAAGCAAAATATGTACCTGTTTCTGTTAGAGCTAGCATTTTTTATTACAGCAGCATATGTGTTGCCCATTGCCCTCGGTTTTCTGGACCAAAGTTTGGGCCAAAAATGTATAAAATATGGATGAGACTCTGCCGTTCGCGTTATATCCTCTAACTTCCATCTATACGCGGACGACTTGCAGCTGTATCGACATTTTGCGTTGAATGAATGCAGATCGGCTGTTGCTGCCGTTAATCGTGACCTGTGTACCATAAACAATTGGGCAAAATCTTTTGGCATTCTCATAAATCCTACTAAGTCGCAGGCCATGATTATTGGTAGCAGGCAGATGAGGAGTGGCTTGGAAGGATCTTGTCTGCCCCCTATTTTACTGGATGGTTCTACAATCGGGTACGCAAGCACTGCGAAGAATCTGCGAGTGATAATGGATAGCACCCTATCCTGGAAGACTCACGTTGGTGAAGTTAGTAAAAAGGTGCATTACACCTTCCACACGCTGAAGTGCCTCCAGAGCTATTTACCTCTGAATATCAAAGTCACACTTGCTCAGACGCTTATCCAACCCATTTTGGACTACGCGGATGCCTGCTATTTGGATGCTACTGAGGAGCTGTTAGACAAACTTGAGCGCTTGCAAAATTTATGTATCCGTTTTGTTTTCAATCTGCGTAAGTATGATCACGTTTCGCACTTTCGCAAGGAATTCAAGTGGCTCCCAATCCGCCTTCGCAGAGACACTCGGATATTATGTCTCCTTTTTAATATCCTGCTTAATCCCACCTATCCTTTCTACCTGCGGGAGCGCTTCTCATATATGAACGCACCCGGTACCCTGTGTAGGTCCCACCTCAAATACCGCCTAAATTATCCCTCCCACAAAACTGACTTTTATTTCTATTCCTTTTCCGTTCATGCGGTCAGGCTGTGGAACTCACTCCCCCCGGGCATACAAAGCTGTAGAACTCTTACTCTATTTAAAAAGAAAGTAAAAGTACACTACCTCTCCTCTTTATCTTAGTTATATATATTGGGTAATAATATATTGTAGTCTCTTATATATTTAAGTTTATTATAGTACAGTATGTATTTATTTAAGTATATATTATAATGCACCTTTAGTTTATGTAAGTTTATTTTTATTGCACTGCACACACGTTGCCTTGTCACCTTTACATCTCCTCTCTGGCCTGCTGGAAGAGATTCCTTTAGGAATAAGTAGTGCCCTTGTACTAACTGCTCATTGTTCTGTTTGTATTCTCCTTATTGTTTTATTTCTCTCTGTGTGTTGTACATAAATAAATAAATAAGATGATCTAGGTACTTTTATAAATATAATATTTCATAGCCTTCCTTTTATTAAAGATGCTAAGTTTAGTACAAACAAAAAGTCGTTGTTATGAAGGCTTTTCATGGGTGTCATAAAATAAAATGTTTTGTTTTTTACCATTTGGTCGGTTCGATTCCCGGTTCGGAGAGGTGATTTTTCAAATATCTATGAATTCCGTTAAAATTGTTTTTAACAATAAAATAAAGGCTCCTTTCAGTAAAATTAACTAACTACAATTTTAAAGACAAATTTAGGGTACTTTTCCTCCATGTGGCATGGTCTTGGGACACCTGTAGATAAATTATAATGTAGGTAGTAGGAAAATTAGTTCGATAACTGTTCAGTAATAGTTACGTATTACTGAACAGTTATCGAACTAATTTTCACCTACAATAGTGTTTACAAGAGTGTAAAATTTGTTTACCGTTTTATTATGACAGTTAATAGCTAGATATAACAATAAAACCGTAAATATAGTTTATCTGTACATTTGATAAATTTATCAAAAAAATACGTCAAACCTTTGAATATATAACCAAAGCGTCAGACATTGACATAAAAACCGACTTCAAATTATGGGACCAAATAATTGTCGAAATGGGAATTGAAATGGGACACCTCGGGAAGCAGTAGCCTTTAAATTCTAAAAAATCTAAATCGGTTCACGCAGTCGAAAGTAAATGAGGTAACCAAAAAAAATCAATCGAATTGAGATCATTCTCTTTTTTTAAAGTCGGTTAAAAATGAATTTTATTAAAAGTATATGTCGATAGTTATTTCGCGATAATGTTTGTGCCCGACTGGGAATCGAACCCCAGGACTCCGGCGTCGAAAGCGGATGCACTACCGAACACGCCACCGAAGCAGTCAATGAATTCATAGAATTAAACAAAATATATTTTTTAACAAAATGTGATGTAAAATTGCCATGAAGTGAGGGAGGATTACTGGTTTTTTAGAAAAATTAGTACCTATTTAGTGTAAAATCACACATATAATGTCACGCGTAGAATATGCTCATAATAACGGACCACGGTCAAGACTTGTATTCTTTTTGGTATCTGATCTTGGCTTGGTTGAATCGAGGCCGCCGGGAGCCTAACCCCCGCCGCCGGAAGTGGCGCGTGGAGCTCACGCGATGCCAACACCACCCACTTAACCCCACCGCCCCTTTCTTAGACCCCACTCTGGTTCGCTGTGACGAAACATGCAAATTTCCCTCGACCTCCTAAGGCCAAGATAAAGATCTAGGTACGTGAAAATGCGTTACAAATATGTTTCCTGTGTTCTGTAACAAGGTCGGCAGGTGAAGGATCTGGACCATAGAGTAATTATTCGATGACCCTTTTGAAAAAAAGCATAGTAGAAATCGATTTTGTTCCGAAACCTGAAAGCCTAATGATTTGTAATCCGAATGATCACTCTTCTTAAAAATTATCAGCGTTGAAAATTTAGGTGAACTTTGGCGCACCCGTAGAAATCACATGTACTAGTACATTTTCCTACAGTAGTCTCGGGCGGTACGACCTGCCAGCATAGCACAGCATGACAGCAGCTAGCTCTGACGACGTCACAAGACGAAACATTTTCTGGGATCGAAATTAGTCCAGCTTATTTTATGGAGCCCATTCAATTCTCTTGCGAAAACAAATCTATTGTAAGCGGGTGAAGCCACGGGCATCAGCTAGTATATGTGATTTGATAAATACATAGTATATTTCCCATTTTACTTCGATAAATATTAGATTCTCTGACTTATACAAAATACTGTTCTTTAGATAAAGGCAAGTAAAAACTTTTTCGATGAACAAGCTTGTAAATAATGACGCGTAGAAAGATAGCCATAGAAACGACATCGACGCGATTCAACCCCTCGAAGCCTACATAACAATTTCGTTAAAATTTCAATGATAGAAGTTTTTGGGTTAATTGCACAAAAGAAAATAAAGCCAAGGAAAAAATTGTAAAAAAATGTGAATTCATTGAGTCGTGAAGCTTTTAAAAAGTTTAATTTAGTAAATTGCATTGCCTTTGACACCTTCATAATACGTTTTAATAATACGAATATCATGTTATGTCCAACGACTTTATTTTGTTTGTACTCGTATATTGACCTCCATTCTTAATAAATTATTATTTCATTAAAAGTACATAATGCAATTGATTTGTTATGAAAATATTATTTAGAAATTTGATCTTAATAGTCAGTTATTCACTATGCCACTATTAACCCTTGATGTAGATCTTAGCCAAGGCAATCTCACCTGCAAAAGTGCATCTATTAATTAACGGACAAGGATGGGACCACCATCAAACCCCCCGAATAATTACTAGCGAAACGTGGTGTAATATGCCTCAGGAAATACAAGCTTGTTCATATGTCATTTGCTTAATATAGGAAACTAATAGGATTAATATTGAAGAAACTCTCTTTACAACCCTGGGTTCTTGAAGTGTAGCGTGAAGATGCCGTCAACTTGAACGCCGGCAATTTCCTTTAAGGAGGTCTCAAAAGCACTCACTGATGTTCTACCAGTGAAAATATCAGCGGTATTTAGTCGGGCTAGATACCGTTGTGCAGTAAACTCACTCCATAGCAAATGCAAACGCAGATGTCTTTGCTCATTCGAATTTAGGGTCTAATCGCTCAATAACTATCGGAATTTAGAATAGTAGAGAGGAACGAATGCTCCAGATAAGGAAGACCAGTTTAACTTTGGTGGGTATGATGGTACCCTTTATTGGATTCCCGTTCGTTTCAGACTGGTGAAGCCCTTTCAAAGAATAAAAAAGACAAACAAAAGTTGCACCCCTTGGACCTCGTGACAAACAATTTAAATAGGTCAATGCATGGTACATTCTGAGACATCACTAGTTAGAGTTTGTTTGTAAATCCAGCCGGCGCAAGCCGTTGCCTTTATTTACTCGAATCATGCAAGAAATCGGCGGGCGCTACGCAACCGTGCCGCAGTCATGCTCCGCCCGCCCACCGACTAACATACTTGGCAAGCTAGAGCCATGGCTGTTCGTAATACCCAGTGTAGTGTTTCATAATTGTTATACTGTTATGTGACGATGTCTCAAGCAGCCGGTGGCAAGAAAGGCGGCAAAGGCCCGCCGAAGAAAAATGCAGACGAGGATAAGAATCCACCGGTCAAAGCCACGGATGACACTAAAGATGAGACATCTTCCAACAATGGTGATAAGAAGGAGGCGAAAGAGAATGGTGCCACGGAGAATATTGTCACCAAGCCACCGAGTGCCGGTGTTAACATCAGAGAGGTGGCTAGTAGGATACTTATGCTGGCACAGAAAGGAGAATGGCCAGCCGTGGAACAAACGCTTAAGGTACTGGAGAAGTTAGTGGCAGCTGGTGGGGAGGATGCGATCTCTGTGCCCATGGCAGGAATTATGGATCCGGTAAGTTATATATTGACTATTTAAGAAGTTTCGTTATACCAATATGAAGTTATGCCTTCTTCCTGAGCAAAACATTTCCAAGTCAACTATCTAAACCTTAACTTAAACTAAAACCCTTTCCAACTTAATATTAAGCGATACTTAGTTGAGAACTAGCAATACTTTGCCATAGACTTAATGTAGAAATAACGAATGACGTCAGAATTAAATGTAGGACACATAAAACACTTCCAAGTGAAATAATTAACCATTTTACATACAATATTTTTTTTTAACTTATATATATTTTTAAATTATAACATTGGTACTAAAATACCACAGTGAGGTACTTTTTCGATATTCACGGTGTTGCCAGCACTACGCCGGCTGCTTTAATTTATATTCGTCTACGGGCGTTGTCCGAAACAAGTATCAAACATTTCAAAAATGTGTGAGGAATTTTTACTACCTCCGCATAGTAAATTGTTCTACTTTTGTATATTGAAATATTAGCGAGAAAGCAATGCGACATGTTTTTGTGAATGAAAATTATTAACCCACAGTAATTACTGAGCTGTCCAAAACACAATACATGAAAGCATTAGGTATGTATTAAATTGCATTTGAAAACAGGTCCGAATTCTTCATTCAGACTGAATTGAATTACAATGTATACTTATCAATCCAAGTTACTGCTCGACTCAATGTCTAGACGCCTCCTACTCTAATATGCATTTTACTCCGCAAGACCATTTACAACTGTGCGGTTTCTACCTTTTTGGTCTTTTTACTTTCACACAAAGGTGGCCTTGTTGGTCTAAATTAATTCGTGGTACTATTAAACATGTCCTTCATACTTTTCGTTGGGCGAGTAGAGCCTTCAACCTTCGCTGTTCATGTAATATTGGCTAGTTTTCCATAATGAAACAATAAATTATTGACAAAGAAAATCTGGACCATTTTGTTACATTTGTAAACGATTATTTATGACACATACAGACATATTCTCAGATATACATAATATACATAAAAATGAATCTCTATTTTCCTTGGTCACGACATCACGCGTGAACGGCTGGACCGATTTCGCTAATTGTTTTTTTGTTGAGTTTGTTATTACGAGTATGAGGAGAAGGTTCTTATGAAAACAAATATGCATTACGAAGTTCGCCAGGACAGCTAGTCTAATAATATAAAATTGTCGTGTCACAGTGTATAGTGCCAAACTACTTCGAAGCGGCTTGACCGATTCTTACGATTCTTTTATGCATATTTGGTAGGTCTTAAAATCGGAAGTAAACTATTTTATAAACCTCTAAGTGACGGGACGGGACGGGCGTCCTATGGCAAAACAACGTTCGCGGTGTCATCTAGTAGTAACTTGTAGAAATCATCTTTGAATGGTGAGCTACTTTTTTAAACTTACTATATTTCAGAAGATTATGGACGCTACCTATAACTTTTAGAGGAAGTTAACCATTTTGAAGTTTCTAAATGATTGTATGTTTGCTTTGGTTGGCAATGAAGTAATTAAATGAAAAAGAATCATATGAATAGCTTACTATTCAATGTCATGTGCAGTGTATAAAGTGATTTTACACACACCCATATTTATACTTACGTGCCCTAAGGGGCAGACATAGATATTTATTGTCACCTCCTTTCTTTTTGCCGTTTCTATGTCCTTTGTTCAACTTTCTGCGAGCTTCGTTTGTCTGTCAGCAGGCAACATACAATGTGCAGGATAACTCGGACTTTGACAATTTTGATTTAAATTAATTGATATAATTGTTTGTTGAACAAACCTATATTGTTTTAAAAGATAATAGAACTTAACGTGTCTACTTAGACTGGTTTTTATATCAGTAATATGGTGACAAGGATTATATATCAGTTCGTCCAACAGGCTACGGATTCTTGCTGTGTTTCAAGGTCTTGTGCTAGTAGTGTCTTGGTCAGTTGGCACAACGTTTCTTCTGGAAAGGCAACAGTCTTGGGTCTATCCCAAGACTAAGTATAGTACTTATTCATATTGTAAAATTATTTGAGAAGAGATAGTAAATTTTATTGCTTAGAAAAAACTTATAATATAGGTATTCAACTTTTATTGAGTTGAAGAATAGGTAAATAGCTGTGCTACCAATTATTGGGATATTTAAGATATGTATTTTAAATACTTATTTGAAAAAAAATCTACTTTGATAGTGAAATAATCATGTATATTGTACTCGTATCATAATCATAACATAGTATAAAACAAAGGCGCTTCCGCTGCCTGTCCCTATGTATGCTGGGATCTCTAATAGTACGCAACGGATTTTGATGCGGTTTTCACCAATGAATAGAGTGGTCCTTGCGGAAGGTTTATTTTTAGGTATTCGATTTATTTTTAAGTTACGTAAGTATGATCACGTCTCAAAATTTCGCAAGGAACTCAAGTGGGTCCCAATCCGCCTTCGTCGGAATACTCGGTTATTATGTCTCCTCTTCAATGTCCTACACAATCCCTCATATCCTTCCTACCTGCGGGAGCGGTTCACTCTAATGCGCGCATCAGATGAATCGTGCCGGCCTCACCTCTCTTACCGCCTCAACTGTCCTTCCCATAAAACCGATTTCTTTTCCTACTATTTTTCTGTTCATGCTGTTCGGCTGTGGAACGGTCTTCCGGACGATACATGTAAGGAACTGCAAAACTGTTTATGTCTTCAAGAAGAAAGTGAAGGAACACTATCTCGCTTCGCTTCCTTAACTATTTGTATGTTAATCTATGAATGTTTATGATAAGTTAATATGTATGTATTTGTGTATTTATGTAGTTATAGTGTATGTAAGTTTATTAACCTTAAGTTTACAACCGTACCAACCTGCACACATACCACCACCTGATTGAACTCACTTTTTTTTTATATTGGGTTCGCCAAATTGACGCCGCCCGCCTGGTGGTAAGTTGTGACGACGTCTAGCGATTGTGGGCCACTCTCACAGCACACAATACTATAGAGAGTGGCCCTCAACTTGACGACCTACTGATGTGCCTCTTCACGCTCTGCAAGAACCCAGGGTTATGTGGGAGGAAACACGTGCACAGGCAGGGCGTACCAGGCCACTATCGTTCGGCAGAGAAACGAACGTTTAAAACGTTCGGTTCTCGCGAACATGCTATCAACTGTGTGGGAGTGGAATCTCTGCCCGGCATGCGTTGTTCGGGTTCGGAAGGAAGAGGGTGGGATCAGATTGAAAAAACTTTTCCTGTCCTAGGCCCTTTGGAAGAGATCTCTTTGAGATAAGTGGAGCCTTTGTATACATGTATATAATATTTCCATTCACAATATTGTTTATACTGTGTGTACATAAAAGAATAAAAAAAAAAGAAAAAAGAGGTTTTGACATAAAATTTGTCAAGCGGACAAAGGCGCGGGCGTCCGCTAGTAATGTATAACCGAGCATAATGTGAAAAGTGCGCAAAAAACAAGTCTAAATAATGCAGAATGTCATTTATGAAACGCATCAAAATCATACGTGTTCGCTATCGCTGTTCGCCTCGTTTATTAGAATTGATTTATTTACTTAGGTATTAGTTAAATAGATAACATTGGTTTTGATCATGGGTTTTGATAGTGAAACACGGATGGCCGCATTGTGTCGGCTAACAAATTACAGCAACGCACAAAAATTCGTTTTCTCAAAACTTTTTGGCCTGTCTAAGCGGAAAATTTGCACGTGTTTCGTGCGGAAAGTGCTTTATGTTATGTATGAGTGTAAATAATTTATCATTTTAGGCAACTAAAAAAACATTATTGAACTGTTGGGTAAAGGTTGGCTTTTTGGTGATAATAAGGAAAGAATTACAGAAAATGTACGAAAAATAAAATTTGTAAAAAAAAATTGTTCATTATGATAATTAGACTTTTCTTTAATAATTGTTAATGACAGCAACCTCTTTCAAAATACCCTTTTCATGTTGCCAATATGGAGATACGTATTAATAGTAAAATATTTCTCGAACTTACTCGTTTCTTAAACCTTTTTGGCCTGTCTAAGCGGAAAACTTGCACATGGTTTGTGCGGAAGTGCTTTTTTAATTTATCATTGATTTTTTTAGGCAACTAAAGTAACCTTTTTGAACTGTACCTACTAGTTAAAGTTTTCTTGGAGCAGGAATTTTCCTATACCCAGATATATATTTCTAACCAGCGTGTTATAGTTTTCTTGATTGCCACTACGTACTATCACATATAATCGACCAAAGATTATCACAGACTGCTTTGCATCAGAGCTACAGACAGATCTCAAATAATCACAGTCGCTAAGACATATTTTAAGGCTTGACAGCCGTTGAGTATTTTAGCATAATGATTAAAACAGTTACTGATTTATTATGTATAGCTGTTGCCCGCAGCTCCGCCTGCGTGTTACTTTAGATCGACATAACTTTTTTATTTATGAACCGATTGAAATAAAACAAATCTTAAATGTTAAGTTGAATAAACCACAACGCATTACTGAAAACCGCATTCAAATCGGTTAAGCCGTTTCTGAGATTAGCGTGTTCAAACATTCAGACAAACAGACAAAAATTCTAAAAACCATTGTTTTGGATTCTATTGCGTTCATAAAGCCCCCCTACAACAGTTTCTCTATTTTATCTTTGATGTAGAGACATCGACCACTTACAATTTTATTATATGATTCAATTAAATTTTTGGTAATGGCCTCTGTCAGGTATGTTGACAATTTGGCCATTTATTATATTGGATATTGGAAACAAGCTGACTCAGCAGCGAACTGCGTATTGCCATATTTCGATTCGTCCGGGACTCTATAACATCGTACCTACCTTTTACGATTGGGCCTCGGAAGGACCTTACTTTACTTTCTACTTCGCCCTGATGTTATCCTTGCAAGCGCGGTATTAAAAAAAACTAGATGTTGTTTGAATTATGTATGAGAATGCTGAGTACCCATACATTTGTCTGCGGTTACGCAGGGCTGTTATGTGTATAAACTAGGCGGTTCGCCGGAACGTCGAAATTAATAAAACGGAGTGAAATACAGGTTAATTGCATTACGGCATAAATAAATCACACCAATCGGATGAATAGTTCCATAGGTAAATAATTTGAAGTTTTCAATTATTACATTTGGCGCGCGAAATCCACCAATTGATTTATTTAGTACTGTGAAAGGTACGTTACTTTAATGTTTGATAACTCAAAAACTATACTAGGTATGCAATGCATGCTACTAATTGCAAATGTTGAGCGGAGCAAATTTTCTTAATTTTTTTATTGCTCTTTTTTCATGATTTCAGAGATATGCACTCCCGGGTATGATGTCGACCAGCATGCCAAATTAGGTCAAATTATGCAGCAAAGTACGTTAATGTGTTCTATCTGCATGCCAAATTTCAAGTCGATAGGTTTAAAATTGCGACCGGTATCGTGGCACAAAGTTTTTCGATTGAGACCAAGTATGAGGAAGACTCCGCTGCGCTCCGTCTTAATAAATTAGATAATTAAACTGCTCACTGCGTCCTCCAGTGGTCCTCTAGTAAGGCATCCTGTAATATGTAATGTATCCTAGCTAAATGTGTTGTAGATATATACGAATAAATCATGTAAGTAAAAACTTGTCGAGTGTTTTCACGAACTCCTTGATATAAGTATATCTTCAGTCACAGAACTGGTTGGCGGACTCCGTCCATGTCTACTCTCCTTATACCGATCGCGAAATCTTAATTTTGGATGTAGCTCGTTTGATTATGTACTTAAATTAATATTCTTTACCATTTCTTGGTTGTCATATTTATTCATTACTATACTATACTATACTCTTCATAAGAGTATTTCGAAAGTAGGTAGGTAGGTTACCTATAGTTTAAAATACATAAACCTTGCCCGTTTCAAGTCTTCAGCGATTAATAGCCGCTATTACTAAGGTTTACCCTTATATTGCTTGTATTTTTTTCTATCGGCAACCCTGTAATAAAGTCTGACATTAGGTCACGAAAACGTGGGTGGAAAATGTTCTTGAGAATTGATATCTGGTTAGAACTTTATGTGCAATTTATTATTGGAGTTTACTCCTTAAGAATCGATTTTCATATATAAGGCGCCCGGTAAAACCTACTAACAAGTAACGAAAATCGTGTCACGTTTTTGGTGCGCACCTCTAGTGCGCAACTTTCTAATTTGTTATGGTTAGATACTCGTATTTAAGGAGTAAACTCCAGTCGTGCGTCGGAGCTGACACACACACTTTTTTTTTTAATAATATTTTACCTCCATAAATACATATTATAAAGATAAAGTCTGGACTGCAGAGATTGTAGGTACGTATGCATCACAACTTTACACTCAACGTTACACAAAGAAAAATATAACTTATCTGTGGTCAGCACATGGTAAAATTGACGTAGGTAAGTGACATGGTCGTGTCACAATAACTGTCACAACACAGTGTGGTTTGGTTTGACACTTATGAGTACGAGTATGTAACATCGGTCCTTGCCCGAAGGGGTAGGCAGATGTGCATTACACACCCACACTTTGCCAATAATTGTGTCAGTCTCACGTAATAGGGGGCAAGCGAGTAATGTTGTCGTTGCCGTGCAATATAAAATTTTCAAAACCACTTTTTAATTTAAACCAAAATTCCCACAGGCAGGACAGATGTTACATACCACTATATACTAGTGATTCTGTGAACTGTAGACTTCGGGAGCGGCTTTGTTTAGAAAATTTATTCTTCAATTTTCTTTATTACTCTTTCATATGTCATCCAATCCAAAAAAATATCATTTAAATGTTATTCATTGTAAGCAAGGAGTGTGTGTGTAAAGTTTCATGCAAATTAGTCCAATGAGGTTAAAATTCACTCATAAACATACATACATACATTTTCCAGAAATAAAGAAGGAACTTTATAAATGTCTTCTGGTCTTCGGTTCATGGATGTAGTAGAGAATAAGAAAACTGTTCCATGCGAGTGGAGCCGTGGTCATCAGTTAGTATATAAATAAATCTGTAGGAACCTAAATAAAGCAAAAAGCACAATATTGGAAGGATTTGGTGTCGAAGAGTGTATCCTCCTCAATATTGGCTTTTCGAGTCGATTCTCATAGACTTTCAGTGACAACTCGTATCCTACAACACAAGCTAGGCAATATCACCAAGAAGATAAATCCATTTGATGAATGAATAAAGAGCTAGCTAGTTCTTGTGTAACCATAGGTCTGGAACATAATAAGGAAATGCAACTTATATTTTTTATGGCTGCAAGTGTTTGCATAATGGCCGCAAACTTTTCAAAGATTTCAGGCAGCTTTTGGCGGTTGTTCTCTTTTCAAAAACCTTATAACTTTTTAATACGAAAATAAAAGGAGGGTTTAAACCTTTTAAATATTTTTAAAGTAATGAAACTTTAAAACAATGTTCTTACAATAGAGCCGTTATTGCAATTTGCACTCGCCCATAAAGGAACTAACAGACAATACATTAGTTTAATGTAACGATGTTTTCCATTTGGTAATGGAAAAGTTTAGACATTATGCCATGTCATTATGTGTTTAGTTTGCTTCGCTTCGAAATAAGAAATTGTTACCTTTTTGGTGAAATTTTTGTGATTGGATACCACCAACATTACAAGGGTAACTGAAGTATGTAAGTAACTACTTCTTCACTATTATTCCTTATTTCGCTTTACGGCATAATCAGAGACGATATTATGCCGTATAGCGCCGTAAATATGAGAATAAACAAAAGCCGTCTTTCCCCATTCAATAATGACTAGTACAAAAATATATGATTACTTATAGCTCTGTTATTGTTTTTCTGTTTCCATAAGCAATATTGTGTGTATTGTAACTCAGGGAAAAGTTATGCGTGCTTTTGTAACTCCCGAGTTGGGAAATATGGCTGTATGTTCGATACCTTGGTAACCATCGCGTGTCTGCAGTCGCACACGGAGACATCTTTTTACCTTTTTACTGCCTCTACAAGGGACTGTTTAGAGCTGGATCGATGTGAACTATCACCATGTATGATTTGTTTTGGTATCCGTTTATATTTTCAAATGTTGAATCTGAATAAATCAATATTGTTACCGAAGTTCACGAGACAGCGACTTCCTCGAGAGTAAAATTGTGGTTTAGATTACTGTTTGTGACAAACACGCACGAACTGTATAATAGATAAACGGTAAAGACGTTCAGAGAACACTACAATACCAACCAAGACCAACTGATACCCACCGGCTCTGCTCGAGTGGAATAGTTTTCTCCTAACTTCTATGGGAATACATTACAGGGAAAAAGGTAGCCTACTACTAGCTATAATCATTTTAGCGTAAGTACTTTGAGGACATCTGACAGAGCCTCCGAAGACATTATATCTACCACCCTACTTTTTATTCCACGTCTGGTAGAGCTTTTTTTTCTTAATCCACGGACCAAGGCCGCGGCCGCCCTTACGTTCGTTGATGGGTGCCACAAGTACGCACTCGGAAGAGTACCCTGTGGTGCTGGCTTGTTTTGTAGAGCTAAGTTTAACTGGAGTTAACCAAGCAAGCCCATAAATGCTCATAAAACTAAATTATAAGGATATAATAACTTATATAAAAAAATATTTATTTCAATTAAGCTTTTATTATCATCATATTGCATTGTCATGCGACTTACATACGCGGGCAAGTTTCAGCTCAATCGGAAACCGGGAAGTGTGTTAAAATTAACTTGCAAGATTTGATTACACACGGACATCGTGACAGGTGAAAGTAAAATAATAAATAAATAAATATGTTAGGACAATTCACAAAACGCTATTTAGTTTCAAACTAAGCAGAGCTTGTGATATGAAGGCGGCCGAGAGGGAGAGGGAGCGTATCCTCCCCGCTGAGTTTCGCAGTCAGTGGTCAGGGCGTCACAGACTCATCTACGCCCAGGACCATCGACCTCCATGATCGGGGCCTGAGGACGGCGGGATAGCCACCCGCCGTCCTTACAGAAGCAGGCTAGAAGGGTTGCGTGCTGCGGGGCCTTTGCCCCACAGCAAGCTCCCTTCACTCACCGTCGCAGGAATAATACCCAACCCCAACGACGCGGGATTTTCATTTCGACCAAACCCCCGAAGAGGCCACACAGCTGGCCAAAGTCCGCCGGGCGCCACTGAAAATATCTTCTGGGGTCACCGGAGACGCCCGCAGCGATGGATGTGGGAGCGGCAGCGGTCTCGCGGAATTAGAAAAAAAAAAAAAGAGCTTGTGATATGACTACTTAGATAAACTGATATAAATACTTATATACTTTTTTGTAAATACATACATATCATAATATGTACCCCCAACAACATAGGAAACATCCAGACTTCGGTACAAACGTATATGTCATCACACAAAGTTTGTCCCAACCGGGAATCGAACCCGAGACTCCGGCGCCGAAAGCGGGTGTACTACCGACTACGCCACCGAAGCAGTCAAAAAGTAAATAAAACCTTGTAAAAGAGGTAAATTTTAGAATAATTTCGACGAGTGAATAGTCTGAGAATAGTCTGAGTTGAATAGAGTAAATTATCTCTTGAACATTATGAAAAAAAGTTGAAGTTACGAGAATATAGGGAAATAATTATTTTTGAAAAAGTCCGGATCCCGCACCGGGTCAAGTCAGATTGTTTATCGTTGTGGTCTGTGAAGTATTTTAGAGGTATTATTACTTACTGTTCTCGGATCAAGTCCGGTCCGCTAATTAACATATTTAGAATATACCTACACATATTATCACGCCTATATCCCTGAAGGGGTAAGGGTGCATTACACGGAATGCAAGTATTTTTGTTGGTCCCAGGTAGGAGGCAAGACTATTCCCGTTACCGGGCAGGTACGGTAATCCTGTCATAACCACTCTGAAATTCAAACCTAAATTCAGGGTTACAACAGCCAGAAAATATGTCTATTGATAGGATTTCTGCAGTCTGAGCAAGCTTTTTCGTAGTTGTTGTGATACTAACAAGTGACTACTCCGCATTGCCCACCATCAATCAGTAGGTAAAGTAATAATAATTATACCTGCCTCTTAATATATCGATCTTCTATCTATGTATAGATCTTCAAGTCTCGCTAAGACTTGAGAATGCCAGGACCGATTTGGCAAATTTTGGTTTTAAAATATTCAAACAAAAACAGAGATTATGTGGCACCTAAAAAATTCCGCGGCCCAAGGCCGCGGCCGCTCTTACGTCCGTTGCCTGGCGTCTCTGGTTACTAACAGAGGGTATGTCCAGTGGCGCCCGGCGGACTTTGACCACCTCTGTGGTCTCTTCGGGTGTTGGGTCGGGACGAGAATCCCGCGTCATTGGGGGATTAACTAGTATTTGACTTTTTTTGTGAATAACAGAGATCCATAATTTTTAAGTTCACTTGCACACATGCCCTTGCCCTCTTTTTATTGTTGTAACAGAATCATTGTATTTACTGGCGAATAAAAAGAGTGGCCGTGAGTTTTTCTTGCCAGGTTCTTTCCTCACAGGCTCTACCTATTGCCTTGCGAATCTGGTGGTAAATGTAAATGTAGAAGCATTTTCTCTTTTTGACGTTCATAAGTGTTACTTTGTGACCTACATGAATATTAAGAGTATTAAGAGTCTCGGAACCCTTATAGTTTCGTCATGTCCGTCCGTCAGTCCTCCGCTCTCCTCCAAAACGGTTAGTGCTAGAAACATGAAACTTTGTATGGATATGTATATTTTAGGGTACGTCCCTTACACGTAAAGTAGGAATGATATATTTTTCTCGCGTCTACCCCATCGTTTGGGGTATCATTAGATAGATCTTTTAAAAACATTGAGAGGTTGCTAAGATGATTTTTTTTATTTATGATTCCATGTGCGAGATATTCAGCTTTGAAGAGCATAATTTTGCGAAAACAGGGTGTCCCCCCTCTAAAATCTAAACGGCTGGCTGAAGAACCTAAAAAAAATCAAGATGGTTGTTCAAATACTGAACTTTAAAGTTCTAAGTGGCACGTAAAAAACAGCTCTTAGAGATGTCAAGGAGAGATTCACCGTTACAGTCTGGGGCGATAATAACTACCAAGCCATTGGGAGCATTAACAATAGAACAACTAATTATTGTGTCAGCCAAATATTATTATGAACCCAAAAGTATGCACCCAGACGCCTGTGTCGAAAGACCGTTAATTTACACTTACCTCTATTGAGCATTTTACGTCAATATCAGACATACATGTATCACGCCTATATTCTTGAAGGGGTAGGTAGAGGTAGATCTATAATAGCACGGTAAATCAAACTAAAACTCTAACCAGCAGGGACAGATCTCTGCAGTCCGAGCGATCGTATTTAAATAACAGTTCTTAGGGACCCTAGGGTAATAGCCGGAATACTCGTATGTGTATGATATGAGGCATACAGATGCTTTGAACATTGAATCTTGGGCACAGATAAAAGAAGGCATTGTACAGACTATGCTTTCTTTTATCTGTGCCCAAAATTCAAAAGTTGAAATATCTTAACTTTCTATGTATAATCTAAAAACATTTTGTGCTTACACGAAATTCCCAAAAAAGGCACATTTCACGCTTTGGAAAGAAAGCGCATGTTGTATGTGAAATATGATTGTTATACGCACATAATTTGATATTAACATGAAAAATAAGGTTGAACCCAAGCCATTCGAATAAAACAAGTCTATTTTTAGATGTACGATTGAGTTCAGTTCTATTAAAACATAATAAACAACCTCTAGTGGCGTGCACTAAGTGTGTCAGACGGCGACCACAAGCTTTGGTGATGTTAAATGACTTTAACGGACTTCGGAAAAGTGCTTATGTTCAGAATTTTATTAAAACCTTAATCAGGTATTTATATTTTGAACCTAATCATACATTAAAACTCATATGCACTTCAACAACGATATGGTAAAAGTACCACCTCTGAGTAGTGCGGTACAATACTACAATACCTCATCTGTTTGACGTGTTGACTCAAAACAAAAAGTTGGGTTTGTCCGTCTAGACTGACTTTCTTGGTTTTTAGTATTCCGTACCCGAAGGATAAAACGGGAACCCTATTACTGAGAGCGCTGTACGTTCGTCCGTCTGTCTTGGGCTGTATCTCATGAACCGTGATAGTTAGAAAGTTGAAATTTTCACAAATGATGTATTTCTGTTGTTTTTATAACAACAAATACTAAAAACACAGAATATAATAAATATTTAATTCCATACAACAAATGTGATTTTTTTCCGTTTTGGTACGGAACCCTTTGTGCACGAGGCCGACTCGCACTTGTCCGGTTTTTTATCTGTTGTACTAAAGAATCAATTTCGTTTATTCAGTACATAAAGAGCACAATATGAATGTAAAAATTTTACAATTTTATGTCAAGCAATATTATAAAAATACTTAATGAAGTACATAAATAACCATTAGAAAATGATTCTTTCGCTGGTTCGGTAAGTTGGTTCTCCTGAGAAGATACCAGCAAGAAACTCAGGTAGATTATCCATTTTCTTTTTTAATATTGTTTTGTTTACATTGTATTACAATTAATATTGTATTGTACGAGTGGCTAACAACAGAAGATAGAAGATAGTTACTATGCATGTTTATCATTAAGAAATTCGTCTACATTATAGTAGCCTTTCTTCATCAAAAATTTTTTCACTACTATTTTAAACTTATTAAGAGGCTTATTCCTCAGGATTTGGTTGACATAACCAAATCCTGAGGAATGTTATTAAATATTTTTATACATTTGCCTACAAACGAATGACCAACTTTATGAAGTCAAATTTTTGTCATTGCCAGTTTATTTTTATTTGTTGTATTAAAATTATGGTTATCGGATTTTTTTTGGCAAGATCTATGTTTTTCCGTACATGTGATGTTGTCATAAATATATTGAGAAGCAATTGTTAAAATATTAATTTCTGAGTCTGAGTCTATAGATTGCTCGTATAGCTCGTTTCTGTAATTTGAATATTGTCTCAATATCGGCAACCCCACAGCAGCAGACCATATGCCATAACGCTATGAAAGTAGCTAAAATAAACAAATCATGCCGTTTTTTCGTCAGTCAGTGACCTTATCTCTCTAACCGCATAGGCAGCTGAGCTAAGTCTTCCTTCTATTTGTTTCCGTTCCGTATAGCAGAATAATTATTAAAAACATTGGAAAAGTGACGAAAAGTATTGTAATTAAAAGATAAAACATTTTCACATAGGTACAACTAAATTCTAAATGGGTTTCGTAAAACATTTTATATTTATCCCGTTGATACTGTAAACTTTCCCCTTAAATTGAAGGACTTAATTTAAATAAAGGTTTTGAACCAATATGATGACTGCTTCGGTGGCTTGGTCGTTAGTGCATCCACTTTCGACGCTGGAGTCTGGGGTTCGATTCCCGGTCGGGACAAATTTTGTGTGATCACACATACGCTTGTATCGAAGTCTGGGTATTTTATATGTATAATGTATAATACAAAAGAAAAAAAATAGAAGTATTTATATCAGTTTATCTAGTACTCATATCACAAGCTCTGCTTAGTTTGAGACAAGATGGCTTTGTGTGAATTGACCTAATATATTTAATTATTTATTTTAATATAATTATCCACCATATTCGGTAATGGGGTAGTTTAGATTTTTAAACTGTAGATTGGTAGTCAAATATTTATGCGTGCTTTAAGAAATTTCCTTAGTATACAGACTGTACAGATTAAAAAAAAATGGCAAATGACCTCAGTAGGTTCTTTGATTAGAAATAATAATACAGTACCTACGAATGGGCTGGTCTGACCTGGTAGTTATCACCCCGTAGCACATCAGGCGACCGATGTCACCAGTTAACCCCCATCTGACACCCGGGTGTCACGGCGCGCCGTTCGACTGTAGACCTTATTTTTTATGGGGGGGGTTCCTTTTATAATGGGTAAATTCCTATAGGGGGGGTTGACAGTATGTGTTTCGCACAGTGAACGTATTCGCACGATATTATAAGTATCGGAGCGGAGGCCATCTTTACTTTTACGTAGGTATTGGTAAAAATGCGTAAGTTGAGCGTTGTATATTTTTTGTTGAAATTCTCACACGTCATCTAGCCCAAACTAAGCTAAGTATACGCTTGTGCTATGGGATCTAGATAACTGATAAACATCGCCATCCAACGTGGCAACACAGCCAGCATTCTGGGAACCTTCCCAGTCGGCAATGACAAGGAGGATTTTTTAAACTATATTTTGTAATGTAAATATTTTTAGTATATAATTATGTATATTTTGTACATAAACATCAGTAATTTATTCCAAAAAAAATACATATATAATTGTACGGATAGGGTTATATTAGCATATTTAGCATTCAGCATTATATTAAAACTATGCAAATGTACGGGTTTGCTCGCACAATAATATACACAAAAAACACCCAAACTCCGAAACAAACATTTGTGGATCACACAAATATTTGATTCGACCCGGGAATCGAACCCGAGACTCCGGAGTCGAAAGCCGATGCACTACCGACCACGCCACCGAAGCAGTTTAAATTTGTGTGAGTGATCACGAAAAGTAGAGTGAAAAGGCTTTGTGTAGCTGTGTAAACTGTGAAAAACATCACTGTCACATTATACGTTCACGTATGTGCACTCACACAAATGCAAAGATCAGCTTACATCTCTTTACCTGTACTGTATTATTCTTACTTTTCGTACCGTAATTAGATCGTTTGCACTGTAAACTCTGCGTGTTATTAATTGGAGAACTGTAGGTCGAGCAAACTCTACAGTGTAGTCACTTCGATTGCGTCCACAATTATATAGATTGTCTATAAGTATTGCCATCCAATGTGGCAACACAGCTAGCCTTCTGGGAACCTTCCCAGTCGGCAATGACGCGGAGGATTTTTTAAACGATATTTTGTAATGTAAATATTTTTTAGTAAATAATTATGTATATACTGTAATTGCTAATGTAAATATATATAATTTTCTAGCTTATTAGTTTTACAATTCTTTAGGTTGCTTGGAAAACAATTTCTCTGGTTTAATTATGCTAATTTGTAAGATGTAATGCAGGTCAATTTAAAACCCAAACAAATAATAGTTTACGAGAACTGTACAAAGATTTCCAAGAGAAGCACGGGTGTAAAATGTATGTACAAAGGTAATTACTAAACGAAATGGGTTTCTGTATACAGATAATGTAATCAGACAAGACCAGTAAAGTTACATGTTAATAGAATAAGTGCTAGTGGTTTCATATCTAATAAATAAAATACTTGTCTTACAATGTTTGTTGCCAAACTCCTCCGGCTTGACCAATTCTTATTAAAACTTTTGTTTATATTTGGTAGGTCTGAGAATCGGTCTTAAACCATTTCTTAAAGCCCTTAGACGATAGGTGATGGCCCTATGGCAAAACAACGCCTATTACGGGGGTCAGCTAGATTCATAATATTAATCTAAATTAATTTACATAATGGGTGCAAAGGGGCTCTACCAACATCTATAGGGCCCCAGCGACCTCACCTGCTAGTGGCGCACCTGCTGATAAACGGACGAGGCTCGTTAATTTACGGTACCTATGGAGTGGCTTCGGCCCCTACGTGGGTACCAGGTGGTACAACAGTGTTGGTCCGGGGGGGTACCACCGTGCAGCTGTGCTAAAGCCCCCCAAGTAACCCAGCCCAGGCTGGGTTGCGTTAGGGGTTCAGCAGCTGCACCGCCGGGCCCGGGGCGATGTATGGTGCAGCAGGCATGGGACCAGTGGGGGCGAAACGGAGTCTAGTGTGGGTGGTGTGGGTCGATTCGCCGGCCAGGGAGACCCTTAGCAACGGCGTTGCCGCGGCCGCCCGCAACACAGTCATGGGGCCCGCCTGGGGCCAACCACCCCAGGAGGCTGCCCCACATGTTGCGCATAATCCTGATGTGGGATCGCCGCTCCGGGTGGTAACCGGTGTGGGGTAGCGGCGGCCTTGCATCAGGGGGGTTTGGGAGCCCTTCCGTCCGGCGGGTCGGCTCCGACCTAACCACACGGTTCTAGACAAAGCTAGCCCCTGCGCTTTGTCACTTACTGCTGCACCAAATGTCGCCCTGTCTTCATGCTTCTTCTTCAAAATCTACAATGGCAGTGCAACAAAAAAGAAATAAACGTTACACAGCGGCCCTAGGAAACCCCACAACTTCACATTTCGAGGTGGAGTTCACTAACGTCCGTGGACTCCATGCGAACCTCGATACCGTCCACCACCACCTTGAGACGGCACGGCCCGCTGTGATGTTCCTCACGGAGACACAAATACGCCGCCCTGACGACACGTCTTACCTGTGTTACCCCGGCTATGTCATCGAGGAACAATTTCGAGACAAAGCCGGGGTGTGCGTGTTCGTTAGGGCGGATGTTTGCTGCCGCCGGTTGCGCTGCCTAGAGAACCCCTCCAATTCCGTCCTTTGGCTGCACGTAGACCATGGCTCTATGAGCCAGATCTACGTGTGCGTCTACCGATCCCACACAGGGGATTCTGAGACAACAAAGCTCTTCCAGTACCTCAGCGAGACGGCTGATGAAGCGCAGGTGCGGTTCCCGAACGCTGACCTAGTGTTTCTGGGGGACTTCAATGACCATCACATTGAATGGCTGGGGTCCCTCAAGACTGATCATGCGGGTAGAGCCGCCCATGCGTTCGCTCTCTCCCACGGTCTGACCCAGATGGTATGCGGGATCACCCGGATACCAGACAGGTCAGATCACGCGCCCGCTCTGCTGGATCTACTGCTGACGAGTCGCCCAGCCCAGTACAGTGTTTCGGTAGGAGCCCCACTGGGTAGTTCCGACCACTGTGTTGTTCACGCTGGCATGAAGGTGTCACCTCCTGCACGTCCTGTGCAAACGTCACGAAGACTATGGCACTACTCGTCAGCGGATTGGGACGGTCTACGCGATTATTTTGCGTCCGTCCCCTGGAGCCAGCGCTGCTTTGTAGGAAAGGCTCCTTCGGATAGTGCTTCTGCTATTGCTGGCGAGATCAGTTTAGGGATGGATTATTACATCCCTTTCACTGATGTCGCCAGTATCCGCAGAGCCCGTCCCTGGTTCGGGCGAGATTGTGCCAAAGCTGTTCGACAAAAACAGTCGGCATATCGCGCCTGGATCAGGGCCCGGGCTGTGCGCGACCCAAACGTGGGCCACCTCAAAGCAGCGTACAACCGGGCCACAAAGTCGAGTAAGAGGGCCTTTAAGAGAGCGGATGCCCAGCGCGTCGCGCGGCTTGGTCAGGAGCTCACTTCCCATCCCACGGGCAGCCGTGGATTCTGGCAACTGGCCAAAGCCGTGCAATCTAACTTTTGTCAGCCCTCGCTGCCACCGCTGCGTTACCCAGATGGAACACTGGCTCACAAAGCCCAAGAGAAAGCGGATATGCTCGCAGACCTCTTTGCGGCTAATTCCCGGGTCGACGACCGTGGCCTGCAGCCCCCCGCCATCGCCAACTGTGGCCACACAATGCCTGATATTGTTATCAGGCAATGTGATGTACGGGCAGTGCTGCGGTCACTCGACACGCGGAAAGCCAGTGGCCCTGACGGCATTCCGGCGGTGGTGCTACGAAAATGTGCAGCTGAGTTGTCTCCAGTATTAACGCGTCTGTACCGCCTGTCATACTCTTCAGGGCTCGTGCCGGAGGTCTGGAAGGAGGCGAACGTACAACCGATCCCCAAGAAAGGGGATCGGTCCGATCCAGGCAACTATCGACCCATAGCTGTCACCTCAGTCATTTGCAAGGTGCTTGAGCTCCTTATAAATAAGCAGCTCATGCAATTCCTAGAGGATCACTCGCTAATCAATGATCGACAATACGGCTTCAGGCCAAAGCGATCAACGGGTGATCTTCTGGCATTCGTAACGCATGTCTGGGGTGGGGCTATGGAAAGGCACGGCGAGTCCTTGGCTATTAGCCTGGACATCGCCAAAGCCTTCGATAGGGTCTGGCATGCTTCGCTCCTTTCCAAGCTTCCGGCATATGGTCTACCTCCTCAACTGTGCAGCTGGATTGCCAGCTTTTTAAACGAGCGCCGAGTGCGGGTCCTCTGCGATGGCCAGGCTTCTCGCTTCTTGCAAGTGAATGCCGGGGTACCGCAGGGGTCCGTACTATCACCAACTCTCTTTCTTCTGCATATCAATGATATGCTATCCCTCGGGAACATTCATTGCTATGCAGATGACAGCACACTGCACGTGAGTTACTCGGTTCGTCCGACGGCGGGGCGATCTGAGATTGAGGAGGAGAGACGACGACTCGTGGCTGATCTCGACCGTAACCTCGACAGTATCTCTCAATGGGGTACCGAGAACCTGGTCGAGTTCAATGCCCGCAAAACACAGGCGTGTGCATTTACTGCGAAGAAATCCCCTTTCCTTCCCCTACCCTCTCTTCAGAATGCATTATTACCAATGAAGGACAACCTTGATATCCTTGGCATAGACGTTCGTCGAGAGCTCAATAATAAAAACTACATCGAAAGATGTATAGGGCTAGCTTCGCGGAAACTAGGAATACTGAATAAGGTAAAGAGATTCTTTACACCGGACCAGAGGTGTCTGCTGTACAAGACGCAGATTAGACCCTGCGTCGAATACTGCTCTCACCTCTGGGACGGCTCCGCGAAGTATCTGCTGGACGCTCTCGACGCTATGCAGCGACGGGCTATCCGTATTATTGGTTGTACGGAGGTAACGGGAAGCCTTGAGCCGCTAGCTCAGCGCCGAACAATAGCTTCCTTGGCCGCATTCTACCGTATTTACCACGGCGAGTGTTCTGAAGAGCTCTTCAATCTGATCCCACCCTCTTCCTTCCGATCCCGAACGACTCGTGCCGGGCAGAGATGCCACCCCCACACAGTGGATAGCATGTTCGCGAGAACCGAACGTTTTAAACGTTCGTTTCTCTGCCGAACGATAGTGGCCTGGAACGCCCTGCCTGTGCACGTGTTTCCTCCCACATATAATCCTGGGTTCTTTAAGCGGAGCGTGAAGAGGCACATCAGTAGGTCGTCAAGTTGAGGGCCACTCTCAATAGTAATGTGTGCTGTGAGAGTGGCCCACAATCGCTAGACGTCGTCACGACTTACCACCAGGCGGGCGGCGTCAATTTGGCGAACCAAATATAAAAAAAAAAAAAAAAAAAAAAAAAAACCTCCTTGAAGAACCATTAAAAATACAAGACATGTGTTAAGTAGATTATTTTATGTACTCTTAAACTAACAGTCGAACTAGTTGCCTCAGATCGACCCCAAGAAAGTGCCACAAATTACCAACAAATCATTCTAAATCTAGCTTCCATATCGGCATTTTAAGTACCCAATCAACACTTTCTTGCCGCCCAATAAACTCTCTAACACAAAAATACACAACAACTTAATCATAAATAAAAAAAACCAGAACCTGACTCGTCGATAACCCCTGGGCTACTTCTGACGCGGACGTAACGACCCCTATTTCCGCCTAGGGGCGATATTTTTACGTCCCGCCCTACATAATTTCGGGTGTAAATCGAAAAATATAAGCCGCGAACTGACCATTTCTGTGTCAAGGGTAAGCAGTAAGGAGTTTTGCGTGTTGGCCTGACCGTTACTTGTTAATCGATGGGAGATTTTCGACCTTGGGTTGCTACATCCTTGGGTATTGGTAGCTTGTCTACTGAGTAGAAGGCCGTTGTGTAAATATGGTAAGGAATGAGGAAAGTTGGATGGAAGAATGCGTGAATTAATGGTAGGTATGCTTCAGAGCGGAAACATTTTTCGGCCCTTTTTTTTTGATGTGGTTGTTTGTATACATAGTAATTATACCCTACTAGCTGATCACCGCAGCCCCACCCGCGTGATTTAGTTTACTCGTTCCCGGTTCGGAACCCGTTAGAGATAGGGCGTGATATATCATGTAAATTTGTAATGGCGTGCTAAAGACATTCTCGAGTTATTCAAGGCCCGAGACATGTATCACCTGTAGCGAAGTGAATATACTGAAAATGTCATACTTCGCAATATTTTCATTGTCATATGAGGTGTTAAGAGGTTATATACTCATCTGCACGAGATGCACCTACTGAACCTCTGGTAAGCAGACACATCATTATCAGCCTATCGCTCTTCACTGATATTTAACATTTTTATATCCGCCCCATTGTCCATTGCCGGCGCACTATGCGCTCAAGAGAATTCCCCCATGGCCCCGGCGGACTTTGGCCACCTATGAGACCTCTGTCGATCGGTTGGGTCGGGTGTTATCCCGCATCTTTGGGGCCGGTTTTATCCCGCGTCGGTAAGTGAAGCCGTATCTGGGCTAAGACCCCATGGAGGTCGGTGGTCCTGCGCGTAGATAAGTCGGAGGCGCCCTCGCCGCGAGCGAGCATAGCCTGCTCCCAGAAGGATACGGCCACGTTCCATTTCCTCACGCTAGAGACCATGGCTCGTATCATCTGTCTTCAGCTTGTGGAGTGGTGTTTCTTCGCCGGGCTATCCGTTGCTAAACATAGATAGGTATACCCAAAATGCCCTTATACCGCAAAAAACTTGCATCCAATTACGTATCCTAGCAAAGTGATTGGCGAAATATGGATATAATAAAATAGCAGACGCTCGCAACTTCTTCCACGTGGTAACGTGTTATATAATAGCCTATATTACTCGCTAACAATGTAGCTGTTATATGAAAAAACTTTTCAAATGAGTCCAGAAGTTTCCGTACCTATATTAGTACAAATTTAGACAGTAATAGACAATTCTGCCTACCTATTTGGGGAGATTCATGCAAAACTTTGCAAATTCTAGAATGAATTAATTGTTTTGTCAACATTGTCAGTTGTACATGCAATTACTTTAGTTTTCCTAAGTTGCGTGGGGGTATACCATATAAATTTAAAGTTTTCATAGTTTCCAAACCTTGGATTAAAGTCAGAAGAACCAGAAAACTATTTGGTTATATTAAATACAAAGATTGTTAGTAAATTATCAGTGATTATTAACAATTTCTACTAGAACTACGATAAGAAATGTATACTTTTTAAACAGCGAGTAGTATTCAGAGAGTTTTTTTTAATACTTTCGGAGTAAAAGGTAAATAGATGAATCGTAATTTCTCAGAGAATTTATTTTATAAGCAATGAAGTATGCTAACTTATTCTCAAATAATTTTACAAAATGAATCACAAAAACTATAGTCTTTAACGTAATTGCAACATTACGCACAGCCTATCATAGTAGTCAGTTCCCTCAACTACCGGTAGATGGCGCTCTGGCGACGCCGTAAGTCGCGATATTAACACAATATTATCACAGAATTAGATGTTTTTTGGCTAGCGGTTCTTGGCTTTTTTCGTCCGTTGCCGAGGCCCTCTGGTGAACACTCCAGGAATTTCCCTTGGTCCCCGGCGGACTTTGACCACCTGTATGGGCTAGAGTGGTGTCTTGATCAGTTGGTAGAACGTTCCTCCTGGAAAGGGATCAGTCGATGATTATATTCTCAAGACAGTGATAGATATTTATGAATTCATAAAGCTGTTCATCGTAACCAGAGGGATATCAAAAAATTGGTTAACTGGCCTTCAGCACTTTATGTATTGCTGAAAACTGCATTAAAATTCATTTCGTAGTTCAAAACTCAAAGCGTAAAGACAACAAGAGCTACTATTCACATAATAGACCATAAGTAACTGGTTAACAGTCACAGACTTTGTAACTTCAAATATGGTGGGTGGAGGTCAAGTTAATTCTGTATTTACTGACTATAATATATATAGTAAAGCAGATCATAAAATGTTTTTTTTTTTTTTTTTTTTTTATATTTGGTTCGCCAAATTGACGCCGCCCGCCTGGTGGTAAGTCGTGACGACGTCTAGCGATTGTGGGCCACTCTCACAGCACACATTACTATTGAGAATGGCCCTCAACTTGACGACCTACTGATGTGCCTCTTCACGCTCCGCTTAAAGAACTCAGGATTATATGTGGGAGGAAACACGTGCACAGGCAGGGCGTTCCAGGCCACTATCGTTCGGCAGAGAAACGAACGTTTAAAACGTTCGGTTCTCGCGAACATGCTATCCACTGTGTGGGGGTGGCATCTCTGCCCGGCACGAGTCGTTCGGGATCGGAAGGAAGAGGGTGGGATCAGATTGAAGAGCTCTTCAGAACACTCGCCGTGGTAAATACGGTAGAATGCGGCCAAGGAAGCTATTGTTCGGCGCTGAACTAGCGGCTCAAGGCTTCCCGTTATCTCCGGACAATCTATAATACGGATAGCCCGTCGCTGCATAGCGTCGAGAGCGTCCAGCAGATACTTCGCGGAGCCGTCCCAGAGGTGAGAGCAGTATTCGACGCAGGGTCTAATCTGCGTCTTGTACAGCAGACACCTCTGGTCCGGTGTAAAGAATCTCTTTACCTTATTCAGTATTCCTAGTTTCCGCGAAGCTAGCCCTATACATCTTTCGATGTAGTTTTTATTATTGAGCTCTCGACGAACGTCTATGCCAAGGATATCAAGGTTGTCCTTCATTGGTAATAATGCATTCTGAAGAGAGGGTAGGGGAAGGAAAGGGGATTTCTTCGCAGTAAATGCACACGCCTGTGTTTTGCGGGCATTGAACTCGACCAGGTTCTCGGTACCCCATTGAGAGAGACTGTCGAGGTTACGGTCGAGATCAGCCACGAGTCGTCGTCTCTCCTCCTCAATCTCAGATCGCCCCGCCGTCGGACGAACCGAGTAACTCCCGTGCAGTGTGCTGTCATCTGCATAGCAATGAATGTTCCCGAGGGATAGCATATCATTGATATGCAGAAGAAAGAGAGTTGGTGATAGTATGGACCCCTGCGGTACCCCGGCATTCACTTGCAAGAAGCGAGAAGCCTGGCCATCGCAGAGGACCCGCACTCGGCGCTCGTTTAAAAAACTGGCAATCCAGCTGCACAGTTGAGGAGGTAGACCATATGCCGGAAGCTTGGAAAGGAGCGAAGCATGCCAGACCCTATCGAAGGCTTTGGCGATGTCCAGGCTAATAGCCAAGGACTCGCCGTGCCTTTCCATAGCCCCACCCCAGACATGCGTTACGAATGCCAGAAGATCACCCGTTGATCGCTTTGGCCTGAAGCCGTATTGTCAATCATTGATTAGCGAGTGATCCTCTAGGAATTGCATGAGCTGCTTATTTATAAGGAGCTCAAGCACCTTGCAAATGACTGAGGTGACAGCTATGGGTCGATAGTTGCCTGGATCGGACCGATCCCCTTTCTTGGGGATCGGTTGTACGTTAGCCTCCTTCCAGACCTCCGGCACGAGCCCTGAAGAGTATGACAGGCGGTACAGACGCGTTAATACTGGAGACAACTCAGCTGCACATTTTCGTAGCACCACCGCCGGAATGCCGTCAGGGCCACTGGCTTTCCGCGTGTCGAGTGACCGCAGTACTGCCCGTACATCACATTGCCTGATAACAATATCAGGCATTGTGTGGCCACAGTTGGCGATGGCGGGGGGCTGCAGGCCACGGTCGTCGACCCGGGAATTAGCCGCAAAGAGGTCTGCGAGCATATCCGCTTTCTCTTGGGCTTTGTGAGCCAGTGTTCCATCTGGGTAACGCAGTGGTGGCAGCGAGGGCTGACAAAAGTTAGATTGCACGGCTTTGGCCAGTTGCCAGAATCCACGGCTGCCCGTGGGATGGGAAGTGAGCTCCTGACCAAGCCGCGCGACGCGCTGGGCATCCGCTCTCTTAAAGGCCCTCTTACTCGACTTTGTGGCCAGGTTGTACGCTGCTTTGAGGTGGCCCACGTTTGGGTCGCGCACAGCCTGGGCCCTGATCCAGGCGCGATATGCCGACTGTTTTTGTCGAACAGCTTTGGCACAATCTCGCCCGAACCAGGGACGGGCTCTGCGGATACTGGCGACATCAGTGAAAGGGATGTAATAATCCATCCCTAAACTGATCTCGCCAGTAATAGCAGAAGCACTATCCGAAGGAGCCTTTCCTACAAAGCAGCGCTGGCTCCAGGGGACGGACGCATAATAATCGCGTAGACCGTCCCAATCCGCTGACGAGTAGTGCCATAGTCGTCGTGACGTTTGTACAGGACGTGCAGGAGGTGACACCTTCATGCCAGCGTGAACAACACAGTGGTCGGAACTACCCAGTGGGGCTCCTACTGAAACACTGTACTGGGCTGGGCGACTCGTCAGCAGTAGATCCAGCAGAGCGGGCGCGTGATCTGACCTGTCTGGTATCCGGGTGATCCCGCATACCATCTGGGTCAGACCGTGGGAGAGAGCGAACGCATGGGCGGCTCTACCCGCATGATCAGTCTTGAGGGACCCCAGCCATTCAATGTGATGGCCATTGAAGTCCCCCAGAAATACTAGGTCAGCGTTCGGGAACCGCATCTGCGCTTCATCAGCCGTCTCGCTGAGGTACTGGAAGAGCTTTGTTGTCTCAGAATCCCCTGTGTGGGATCGGTAGACGCACACGTAGATCTGGCTCATAGAGCCATGGTCTACGTGCAGCCAAAGGACGGAATTGGAGGGGTTCTCTAGGCAGCGCAACCGGCGGCAGCAAACATCCGCCCTAACGAACACGCACACCCCGGCTTTGTCTCGAAATTGTTCATCGATGACATAACCGGGGTAACACAGGTAAGACGTGTCGTCAGGGCGGCGTATTTGTGTCTCCGTGAGGAACATCACAGCGGGCCGTGCCGTCTCAAGGTGGTGGTGGACGGTATCGAGGTTCGCATGGAGTCCACGGACGTTAGTGAACTCCACCTCGAAATGTGAAGTTGTGGGGTTTCCTAGGGCCGCTGTGTAACGTTTATTTCTTTTTTGTTGCACTGCCATTGTAGGTTTTGAAGAAGAAGCGTGAAGACAGGGCGACATTTGGTGCAGCAGTAAGTGACAAAGCGCAGGGGCTAGCTTTGTCTAGAACCGTGTGGTTAGGTCGGAGCCGACTCGCCGGACGGAAGGGCTCCCAAACCCCCCTGATGCAAGGCCGCCGCTACCCCACATCGGTTACCACCCGGAGCGGCGATCCCACATCAGGATTATGCGCAACATGTGGGGCAGCCTCCTGGGGTGGTTGGCCCCAGGCGGGCCCCATGACTGTGTTGCGGGCGGCCGCGGCAACGCCGTTGCTAAGGGTCTCCCTGGCCGGCGACCCACACCACCCACACTAGACTCCGTTTCGCCCCCACTGGTCCCATGCCTGCTGCACCATACATCGCCCCGGGCCCGGCGGTGCAGCTGCTGAACCCCTAACGCAACCCAGCCTGGGCTGGGTTACTTGGGGGGCTTTAGCACAGCTGCACGGTGGTACCCCCCCGGACCAACACTGTTGTACCACCTGGTACCCACGTAGGGGCCGAAGCCACTCCATAGGTACCGTAAATTAACGAGCCTCGTCCGTTTATCAGCAGGTGCGCCACTAGCAGGTGAGGTCGCTGGGGCCCTATAGATGTTGGTAGAGCCCCTTTGCACCCAAAACTTGCACCCAAAACTTGCTTTTAAGAAGTTGCTACATGCTGGAATTCATAGTTACTTGTGTACTTAGATGGAATTGTTCATACATAGTAAACAGATCTCAAGCATTCGCAGTGAATGGATCTGTATCAATATACTCGTAGCATACTGTCTTCTCTGGCGTCTTTCAGGGATCTTTGCTATCTACATCTTTATAAATAATGATATCAGCGCTTGCTTCCGTCATTCACAATTTTTTATGTACGCTGATGACACGAAAATTTTTAAACAATTATTTAACTACTCCGATCCGAGAGGAGATCTTTGGGAGTGTTTGTAAATCTGGATCTCCTAAGGTTCGAAAATTATAAGCGAAATAAACAAGTTGGGAATAAATATAATGTAACAAAGAATCAAAGAATCAAGAATCAAAGAATCAATTTCATTTATTCAGTTTAGGCACATAAAGAGCACATATGAATGTCAAAATTTTACAATTTTGTCAAGTAATTTAATAAAAATACTAAATTAAGTAAGTACATAAATAACCATTAGAAAATGATTCTTTCGCTGGTTCGGTAAGTTGGTTCTCCTGAGAAGAGACCAGCAAGATACTCAGGTAGATTATCCATTTTCTTTTTTAATATTGTTTTGTTTACATTGTTACAATTAGTTTATATTGTATTATACGAGTGGCCAACAACAGAAGATTAGGGTGACCATGCATTTTTATCATTAAGATGTTCGTCTACATTATAGTAGCCTTTCATCATCAAACATTTTTTAACTACTATTTTAAACTTATTAAGAGGCATGTCAACCAAATCCTGAGGAATTTTATAATAAATTTTTATACATTTGCCTACAAACGAATTACCAACTTTATGAAGTCTAATTTTTGTCATTGCCAGTTTATTTTTATTTCTTGTATTAAAATTATAGTTATCGGAATTTTTTTTGAAGAGATCTATGTTCTTCCGTACATATAAGATGTTGTCGTAAACATATTGAGAAGCAACTGTTAAAATATTATATTCTTTAAATAGTTCTTTCAGCGAGTCACGGGGTCCGAGTCTATAGATTGCTCGTATAGCTCGTTTCTGTAATATGAATATTGTCTCAATATCGGCAGCTGAGCCCCACAGCAGCAGACCATATGACATAATGCTATGAAAGTAGCTAAAATAAACTAATCGTGCCGTTTTTTCGTCAGTCAGTGACCTTATCTTTCTAACCGCATAGGCAGCTGAGCTAAGTCTTCCTGCCAAGGCTGTGATATGAAGACCCCATTGTAGTTTACTATCTAGAGTTATCCCAAGAGAAACTGTGGTATTGACTATTTGAACTAATTCATTATTCATAGTAATATGAGTATCCACCTGTCTAACATTGGGCATAGTAAATTTTACACATTTTGTTTTCTTCGCATTGAGCAGCAAGTTGTTACTTGTGAACCAATGCAATATTTCCGAAAGGGTATTATTTACATCGTCAAGTGCTACTTTTTGTCTATCACTTTTAAAAATTAATGATGTGTCATCAGCAAATAATACTATCTCACAAAGATTTTTAGTGAAATAAGGAAGATCGTTTACGTATATTAAGAATAAAAGGGGTCCTAATATCGAGTCCTGGGGTACTCCCATGACTAATGAGGCGCCAGAAGAGTCGGTGCCATTAATGTTTACTTTATGTACTCTACCAGTGAGGTAAGCCAAGTGAGCTGTTCGAAACACCATAATAACCTAATTTTAGTAGCAAAGTCTCATGAGCAACACAATCAAAAGCTTTTCATAGATCACAAAATATACCAATGGCATCCTGCTTTTCCTCCCAAGCATCAAATATATGCTTCACAAGTGCAACTCCTGCATCCGTTGTGTTCCTGCCTTTAGTGAAACCAAACTGTTTGTTATGAAGTAACTTATTGTCTGTAAAATGTGAAAGCAATTGATTAAATATTATTTTTTCAAAAATTTTACTGAGGGTTGGGAGTATGGAAATAGGTCGAAAATTTGAAGGATCATTTTTGTCTCCTGCTTTAAATAAAGGAATGATTTTACTGACTTCATAAGATTAGGAAACTCATTTTCATCTATACATTTATTGAATATGAATGCAAGGTGAGGCGCTATAGCGGGCACTATTGATTTTATTATATTAATTGAAATGCCCCAAAGATCCTCGGTATTTTTTATATTTAGTTGTTTAAAAGTTTTAAGTATAGTGACAGAGTCAATATACTGAAAATCAAAGTTAATTCTACATTTATCAACACTAGATTTAAGAAGAGAATTGGCTACGTTTTTTGACGAATTTAACTTATTTGTAGTGGTGATTGGAACATTTGTGAAAAAGATTCAAATGCATTGGCTACTTCAGAATCAGTGTTAATATGTTTATCATCTATTATTAACTCGAAGGATCGATCAAGTGACCTTGCTTTACAAGTTTCTTTGTTAACATAATATAATGTTCACTTCTTACAACTATCCCATCAGTGTCTGATATCTGTTTTTTTTAACTAAATATTGTAATTTCGAAAAATTCTGCTGATGCTGGAGCTGGACGGTGGTCATAGGAAGTTGGTGTTTTAATTCGAACACGGTGTACTCGTAAAACAGTCGAGAGACTATACCCTGAAAGGAGTGTAATGTGTATTTCCGTGGGAATTTGTGATGAGATAATACTATAGCGGGGAGATGCAGGTGTCAGTTATTGTATAACTAAATGAAGATGGACATTTAAACTATTTCAGTTAATTTAAAATTTCACAACCTTGTTCAATCTAACCATCAAGTTGATGTCGTGTTAAACATAAAAAGGAGTAATAGAATCCATGGTTTCCGAATACAAAATAACTATACAAATGAACGTTCACCCATTTAGAAATGACCTTAAGCAGTCCTTGACTTGCTTACACAATTCTATCAAGCTATTCACATTTATTGAAAAAAAAAACCCTTTCAACTTATGCGTTAAGTTACTATGATTGGCTGACGTCATTTTGATTAGTGATACAGTTTTTTAAACTTTCATTGCTGGGCGTCCTGGGTACGCCCTCGGAAGGATAACCCCAGCCTACGTTTATACGATAAATGTCTCTACAGGCATTTATCGCCAGTGATTTTGTTGATCCCACGTAACAAGTGGCAGTTTCCTGGCAATTTTTACTATAGGTGCATAGTATGCAGTTGAAGATGACTAAGCTTTCGGCGATATTAAGGTTCCCAAATACCTAAATTCATTTATTTTTTACAATCGTGTCAAACCTAGCACCACATTTATTACATAGGACTCACTATATCCACAGTACAGCCAAAGTACAATTTAAATAATAAGTATGTACTACTACTTGACGAATTAGCTTTGCGACACCTACAACGTGACATTGCAGCCAGCCTTCTGGGAACATTGCCAGTCAGTAACGAGGCGGAGGGGATCTTTGACACCAGCTTGCAGATTTTAAATGTCAATAATGAATACCTAACTATACTTAAGAAAATAGTAAAATATACCGCTGACCGTTTGGTATATTATGTGCATAATAGGAAATGTAATTAGTTACTAACTGTGCCCGGCAACGGACGTACGAGAGGCAGGGGCCCTGGGCCGCGGAATCTAAAAAAATTGTACCACAACTGTTAATGTGTTAATCGCGTCAGAGAATAGGGAATAGGTAGTATGTAAAGATCGCGTCAATTACTGGAAGACATGTCAAACCCAATAAGGTTTCATTATAGTTGGGGTCGGTAAGTTTTCTTAAATTGTGTAATGTTTCATTCTTTTTTTCTTCCAAAAGTTCCTTCTGATAATAACGAATTCAACAAAAGAAAATAGCAAAATCCGTTCACGCGTGATGCTATTTCTACTACCTAACTCTAACGCGTTGTAAATATTTAAAGCGTAGAAGCCGCAGTCAGCGTCGTTGATGTCTTTCAAATGGACGAACTGTCTCTTAACAAGTTTGTACGTGACGGCATTAGTCTCTATGTCATCACGCGCCACCTTCTTTCGTTCGCTTCGTTTGACTATCAAATACCTATAAAATTCACCATTAAATGTAATAATTTTAATATTTTTTAATTCCTCAAACGTCTCTTTCAAATATAACTCGCATAGAGCGGGGCCTAAGAAATAACTACGAGTAGGTATACTGTCGTATCAGATAATAATAGTTTCAGTTACATAGACATACATAATCACGCCTGCTTCCCGATGGGGTAGGCAGAAGTATATTTTACACCCAATTTTTGCCTGTAACTTTTTTGTACCACAGAATAGAAGGCGAGATTATTGCCACGCAAGTACCTATGTGGGTCAAATGCAGAAAACATGCTTATAATCTCAGAAAGTAACGCAACTGATTACTAACGAAACTGATCACATTTATAACAAAACTGGTAAAATAAAATAATTAAATAAGGAACCACAGAACCATAAAAATATTATTAGGTAATATACGAAATCAAAATAAATAGGTAAAATATATAGTTATTTAAACTGCCATGGTCGTTATTATTATAAACTTTGGAAATGTATTCGGGATATTTACCATGTATTATTATTTTGTTGTCGAGTTTCCGATATTTCGGCACTATTGCAAGCGCCATGGTCACGGAGGAACTGTCAGTACATCGCGAAATAGTTTTTAAGGTAAACCGTATCGGTCTACCCTCCTTCTCACTCGTTTTTGTCGCGCACCACTACTATTGTCCGCATTGTTCTCACTACCAACTCGAACATGATCACGGCACACAATACTCACGGTATCCACTCGCGGTTTTTGGTTAGGTTGTTGTTTATTTTTACATAAACTGACCACTGGACGCCAGACACCCGGCAACTGAAAACCGTCTTCACGATTGAAATTTTTATATTTTGTTATTTCAATGGCTTCTCTCACCAACCTGGGTATGTAATGACGGTCTGCCGAAAGTATTTGTGGGTTATGTAACTCTATCCAATGATCAGTACCTGCCTCAAGTATATGCTCCGCAATCGCAGACTTCTGTGGTTCATTATTTCTGACCGCCCTAATATGTTCCTTCATTCGGCATGCAACCGATCGCTTAGTTTGCCCAATGTAGGAGCTACCGCAGCTACAGTCGACTTTATACACACCCGGCTTCTCCAAGGGGAAACTGTCCTTGGGCGAGCGCAAGGACTGTGATACCTTTCTCAGAGGCGTGAAGATAGTTCTTACGGATATTTTCTTGAGAATGTTAGCGATCTTATCAGTCACACCTCTGACATATGGTAGGAATGCTGGGTGTCTTTCTACCTTGTAATTTAACTGTTTCTGCGTGCATCTAGGTGGCTTGATCCGTCCACTGTACCCATTGCGCTGTAAGACGCCGCTTATATGTGTTAGTTCAGCTTCCAAATGTTCCTCGTCACATAAGTTATATGCACGGTCAGTAAGCGACGCCACGACTGAATGCAATTGGCGTGGGTGGTGATGCGAGTCTGCATGTAGGTAGCGGTCTGTGTGAGTCGGTTTTCTATACACAGAGTGGCTGAGAGTCCCATCCAAACGAACACCAACCTTCACGTCCAGGAAAGCAATGGACCTCTCTATTTCCATTTCATAGGTGAAGCTCATTTTATTATGGATGTTGTCTAAATGAGCCACATAACTCTGTACATCACGCTCATCGCCCTCCATGATACAGAAGATGTCGTCCACATACCTTTTCCAAAGTTTGATGTTGTTTTGCGGGGCAGTAGTGATAGCCAGTTCTTCGAAATGTTCCATCCATAAGTTGGCCACCACAGGAGCCACTGGACTACCCATTGCTACTCCATCTATTTGTAGGTAGTATTCGTTACTGTACACAAAGTAATTTGTGAATAAACAATGATGCACAAGGTCAGCATAGATCTTAGAAATGCCCTTCTCTGCGATTTTGCGTTTGATTACTTCCATACAATCAACTATAGGAACATTTGTAAATAATGACTCCACGTCAAAACTCACCATCACTTCCGTTTCCTTCACTGTGGTATGGCGCAAAATTTGTATGAAATGTCGGGAGTCTTTGACGTACGATGTTGTTCTCCCCACCAAAGGCTGCAGTACCTTAGCTACGTGTTTAGCTAGTTCATAAGTGGGTGAGCCAATTTGGCTCACAATAGGCCGCAATGGTACGTTTGCCTTATGAACCTTAGGTAGCCCATATAATTTGGGGGGTTCAATGTTTCTGGGACGTAGCAGATACATCACTGTGTCGTCACCAATTTCTTGTTTGCACTCCTTTATCAGTTTTTCCGTGCTTCGTTTAGTTCTCGCCGTAGGGTTATAGTTGACTTTCTTATAGGTTTTATCGTCACTTAAAAGTTGCCGAATTTTGTCGTCGTATTCTGTGACGTCTATAACTACCGTAGCATTCCCTTTATCCGCCTTGAGGACATAAATACTGTCGTCGTTCCTCAGTTCTCGCAGTGCGGAACGCTCGGCGGCCGTCATATTTGGCTGTGGAGGCTTGGCCCGACGCAAGGTAAGTGCCACTTCCTGTCTCACGACTTCTGCATCCTCTACCGGTATTTTGTTGCGTCTGACCACCTCCTCAACCGTACCTATCACTTTTTCATACGGAATACGAGTAGGTGTGGGGGCAAAGTTCAACCCTCTCTCCAAGGCGTCAAGTGCTTCATTGGTCAACACTTTTTGGGAGAGATTGATAACCGTTCGTTGACTTCGTAAGTTTTTGTGGTAGGGGACAGATGGTTTCTGCTTTGCAAGGAGGGCATCAAACTTACGTTTTTGTTTCAAAGCACAAATTTCCCTCGAACGTTGCGCTTGTAAGTATGTGATTCGGTCACAATTATCGAAATCTTCCCTAGACAACACCGCACTGCACTTAAGATGTATATCGTACAACTCACACTGGATCCTGTTTAAGCGGTATCTAGTGTTACTAATTGACTTACGTAATAACTTGATACTACAATTACGTAGAATGTTCGCGGAACCATAAATGTCTTTGCGAGGTTTTATTCGCGCACAAATCGGAATCACATCCGCATCCCGACACTTCAGTAAAAAGGATAGTGACTCACTGATACATTCACTCTTTTTCCGCGTCCGTTCAAGTTGTTTGATTAGTTTTACACATTCCGGCCCGTACCGGTGCACAATATAGTTATTTAAACTGCCATGGTCGTTATTATTATAAACTTTGGAAATGTATTCGGGATATTTACCATGTATTATTATTTTGTTGTCGAGTTTCCGATATTTCGGCACTATTGCAAGCGCCATGGTCACGGAGGAACTGTCAGTACATCGCGAAATAGTTTTTAAGGTAAACCGTATCGGTCTACCCTCCTTCTCACTCGTTTTTGTCGCGCACCACTACTATTGTCCGCATTGTTCTCACTACCAACTCGAACATGATCACGGCACACAATACTCACGGTATCCACTCGCGGTTTTTGGTTAGGTTGTTGTTTATTTTTACATAAACTGACCACTGGACGCCAGACACCCGGCAACTGAAAACCGTCTTCACGATTGAAATTTTTTTTTTGGTCAGACGCAACAAATACCGGTAGAGGATGCAGAAGTCGTGAGACAGGAAGTGGCACTTACCTTGCGTCGGGCCAAGCCTCCACAGCCAAATATGACGGCCGCCGAGCGTTCCGCACTGCGAGAACTGAGGAACGACGACAGTATTTATGTCCTCAAGGCGGATAAAGGGAATGCTACGGTAGTTATAGACGTCACAGAATACGACGACAAAATTCGGCAACTTTTAAGTGACGATAAAACCTATAAGAAAGTCAACTATAACCCTACGGCGAGAACTAAACGAAGCACGGAAAAGTTGATAAAGGAGTGCAAACAAGAAATTGGTGACGACACAGTGATGTATCTGCTACGTCCCAGAAACATTGAACCCCCCAAATTATATGGGCTACCTAAGGTTCATAAGGCAAACGTACCATTGCGGCCTATTGTGAGCCAAATTGGCTCACCCACTTATGAACTAGCTAAACACGTAGCTAAGGTACTGCAGCCTTTGGTGGGGAGAACAACATCGTACGTCAAAGACTCCCGACATTTCATACAAATTTTGCGCCATACCACAGTGAAGGAAACGGAAGTGATGGTGAGTTTTGACGTGGAGTCATTATTTACAAATGTTCCTATAGTTGATTGTATGGAAGTAATCAAACGCAAAATCGCAGAGAAGGGCATTTCTAAGATCTATGCTGACCTTGTGCATCATTGTTTATTCACAAATTACTTTGTGTACAGTAACGAATACTACCTACAAATAGATGGAGTAGCAATGGGTAGTCCAGTGGCTCCTGTGGTGGCCAACTTATGGATGGAACATTTCGAAGAACTGGCTATCACTACTGCCCCGCAAAACAACATCAAACTTTGGAAAAGGTATGTGGACGACATCTTCTGTATCATGGAGGGCGATGAGCGTGATGTACAGAGTTATGTGGCTCATTTAGACAACATCCATAATAAAATGAGCTTCACCTATGAAATGGAAATAGAGAGGTCCATTGCTTTCCTGGACGTGAAGGTTGGTGTTCGTTTGGATGGGACTCTCAGCCACTCTGTGTATAGAAAACCGACTCACACAGACCGCTACCTACATGCAGACTCGCATCACCACCCACGCCAATTGCATTCAGTCGTGGCGTCGCTTACTGACCGTGCATATAACTTATGTGACGAGGAACATTTGGAAGCTGAACTAACACATATAAGAGGCGTCTTACAGCGCAATGGGTACAGTGGACGGATCAAGCCACCTAGATGCACGCAGAAACAGTTAAATTACAAGGTAGAAAGACACCCAGCATTCCTACCATATGTCAGAGGTGTGACTGATAAGATCGCTAACATTCTCAAGAAAATATCCGTAAGAACTATCTTCACGCCTCTGAGAAAGGTATCACAGTCCTTGCGCTCGCCCAAGGACAGTTTCCCCTTGGAGAAGCCGGGTGTGTATAAAGTCGATTGTAGCTGCGGTAGCTCCTACATTGGGCAAACTAAGCGATCGGTTGCATGCCGAATGAAGGAACATATTAGGGCGGTCAGAAATAATGAACCACAGAAGTCTGCGATTGCGGAGCATATACTTGAGGCAGGTACTGATCATTGGATAGAGTTACATAACCCACAAATACTTTCGGCAGACCGTCATTACATACCCAGGTTGGTGAGAGAAGCCATTGAAATAACAAAATATAAAAATTTCAATCGTGAAGACGGTTTTCAGTTGCCGGGTGTCTGGCGTCCAGTGGTCAGTTTATGTAAAAATAAACAACAACCTAACCAAAAACCGCGAGTGGATACCGTGAGTATTGTGTGCCGTGATCATGTTCGAGTTGGTAGTGAGAACAATGCGGACAATAGTAGTGGTGCGCGACAAAAACGAGTGAGAAGGAGGGTAGACCGATACGGTTTACCTTAAAAACTATTTCGCGATGTACTGACAGTTCCTCCGTGACCATGGCGCTTGCAATAGTGCCGAAATATCGGAAACTCGACAACAAAATAATAATACATGGTAAATATCCCGAATACATTTCCAAAGTTTATAATAATAACGACCATGGCAGTTTAAATAACTATATTGTGCACCGGTACGGGCCGGAATGTGTAAAACTAATCAAACAACTTGAACGGACGCGGAAAAAGAGTGAATGTATCAGTGAGTCACTATCCTTTTTACTGAAGTGTCGGGATGCGGATGTGATTCCGATTTGTGCGCGAATAAAACCTCGCAAAGACATTTATGGTTCCGCGAACATTCTACGTAATTGTAGTATCAAGTTATTACGTAAGTCAATTAGTAACACTAGATACCGCTTAAACAGGATCCAGTGTGAGTTGTACGATATACATCTTAAGTGCAGTGCGGTGTTGTCTAGGGAAGATTTCGATAATTGTGACCGAATCACATACTTACAAGCGCAACGTTCGAGGGAAATTTGTGCTTTGAAACAAAAACGTAAGTTTGATGCCCTCCTTGCAAAGCAGAAACCATCTGTCCCCTACCACAAAAACTTACGAAGTCAACGAACGGTTATCAATCTCTCCCAAAAAGTGTTGACCAATGAAGCACTTGACGCCTTGGAGAGAGGGTTGAACTTTGCCCCCACACCTACTCGTATTCCGTATGAAAAAGTGATAGGTACGGTTGAGGAGGTGGTCAGACGCAACAAAATACCGGTAGAGGATGCAGAAGTCGTGAGACAGGAAGTGGCACTTACCTTGCGTCGGGCCAAGCCTCCACAGCCAAATATGACGGCCGCCGAGCGTTCCGCACTGCGAGAACTGAGGAACGACGACAGTATTTATGTCCTCAAGGCGGATAAAGGGAATGCTACGGTAGTTATAGACGTCACAGAATACGACGACAAAATTCGGCAACTTTTAAGTGACGATAAAACCTATAAGAAAGTCAACTATAACCCTACGGCGAGAACTAAACGAAGCACGGAAAAGTTGATAAAGGAGTGCAAACAAGAAATTGGTGACGACACAGTGATGTATCTGCTACGTCCCAGAAACATTGAACCCCCCAAATTATATGGGCTACCTAAGGTTCATAAGGCAAACGTACCATTGCGGCCTATTGTGAGCCAAATTGGCTCACCCACTTATGAACTAGCTAAACACGTAGCTAAGGTACTGCAGCCTTTGGTGGGGAGAACAACATCGTACGTCAAAGACTCCCGACATTTCATACAAATTTTGCGCCATACCACAGTGAAGGAAACGGAAGTGATGGTGAGTTTTGACGTGGAGTCATTATTTACAAATGTTCCTATAGTTGATTGTATGGAAGTAATCAAACGCAAAATCCCAGAGAAGGGCATTTCTAAGATCTATGCTGACCTTGTGCATCATTGTTTATTCACAAATTACTTTGTGTACAGTAACGAATACTACCTACAAATAGATGGAGTAGCAATGGGTAGTCCAGTGGCTCCTGTGGTGGCCAACTTATGGATGGAACATTTCGAAGAACTGGCTATCACTACTGCCCCGCAAAACAACATCAAACTTTGGAAAAGGTATGTGGACGACATCTTCTGTATCATGGAGGGCGATGAGCGTGATGTACAGAGTTATGTGGCTCATTTAGACAACATCCATAATAAAATGAGCTTCACCTATGAAATGGAAATAGAGAGGTCCATTGCTTTCCTGGACGTGAAGGTTGGTGTTCGTTTGGATGGGACTCTCAGCCACTCTGTGTATAGAAAACCGACTCACACAGACCGCTACCTACATGCAGACTCGCATCACCACCCACGCCAATTGCATTCAGTCGTGGCGTCGCTTACTGACCGTGCATATAACTTATGTGACGAGGAACATTTGGAAGCTGAACTAACACATATAAGCGGCGTCTTACAGCGCAATGGGTACAGTGGACGGATCAAGCCACCTAGATGCACGCAGAAACAGTTAAATTACAAGGTAGAAAGACACCCAGCATTCCTACCATATGTCAGAGGTGTGACTGATAAGATCGCTAACATTCTCAAGAAAATATCCGTAAGAACTATCTTCACGCCTCTGAGAAAGGTATCACAGTCCTTGCGCTCGCCCAAGGACAGTTTCCCCTTGGAGAAGCCGGGTGTGTATAAAGTCGACTGTAGCTGCGGTAGCTCCTACATTGGGCAAACTAAGCGATCGGTTGCATGCCGAATGAAGGAACATATTAGGGCGGTCAGAAATAATGAACCACAGAAGTCTGCGATTGCGGAGCATATACTTGAGGCAGGTACTGATCATTGGATAGAGTTACATAACCCACAAATACTTTCGGCAGACCGTCATTACATACCCAGGTTGGTGAGAGAAGCCATTGAAATAACAAAATATAAAAATTTCAATCGTGAAGACGGTTTTCAGTTGCCGGGTGTCTGGCGTCCAGTGGTCAGTTTATGTAAAAATAAACAACAACCTAACCAAAAACCGCGAGTGGATACCGTGAGTATTGTGTGCCGTGATCATGTTCGAGTTGGTAGTGAGAACAATGCGGACAATAATAGTGGTGCGCGACAAAAACGAGTGAGAAGGAGGGTAGACCGATACGGTTTACCTTAAAAACTATTTCGCGATGTACTGACAGTTCCTCCGTGACCATGGCGCTTGCAATAGTGCCGAAATATCGGAAACTCGACAACAAAATAATAATACATGGTAAATATCCCGAATACATTTCCAAAGTTTATAATAGGTAAAATATAATATGTCAACTATGCATGATTAATGTAATAATATGCACTCAACCTTACATTTTCTCAGTTTCGTTAAAAAATCAATAAAGGTTAAAATTTAATATGCATTGTAATAAAAAATTGATTAACTACAATAAACAAATGGATTTGGCGTCTCATGTACAAAATTTACTGACTCCGAGTATTTTAAAGTCACAGGACATAAGTAATCCTATAGATGTGCATGTTTTCTGCATCTGACCCATGTATCTATGTACCTATACAGCCAGCCATAGTGGTTAGTTCCTCAATTGCTAGTAGATGGCGCAATATTAGTGGTATGGTGCTAGTGGAGTCTTCGTCAGTTGGTAGAACGTTCCTCCTGGAAAGTAAACAGTCTATAGTTTTTTGTGATTCATGTTGTAAAATATTTGAGCATAAGTTAGCACACTTCATTGCTTTTGTAAATCCCAGAAATGCCTGATGCGTCAATCAGAACCTTTGGGGTGAAAATAACCTTTCAGCCAATTAAATATAATTGCATTGCTACTAACGCCCTCTATTGAATCACTCATCGGATGTGAGTAAGGAGGTTAGCAGTTTTGATGAGTATTAATCAACTGAAAGCCTGCGATTCCCGGATATTGTTAATAAAGGAAATTGGTTTGACCCGGATATCATAATAAAAGGAAATTATAACTAATCGTTGCGATACGATGACGTGTCTTTTGTTTAGTATAAATAATGAGGTGATTACAGGGGCTCCGCCTGAGTCAAAGTACGGGGAACGAGAAACTATCTCCTTTACTATTCCCTCAGGAACACAATGATTTGTTTTTTTTTTTATATTTAGGTCGACAAATTGACGCCGCCCGCCTGATGGTAAGCTGTGGCGACGTCTGGCGATTGTGGGCGACTCTTATAGTACACAGAAATACTGAGAGTGTCCCTCAACTTGACGACCTAGTAATGTGCCTCTTCACGCTTCGCTTAAAAGAACCCAGGGTTATATGTGGGAGGAAACACGTGCGCAGGCAGGGCGTTCCAGGCTACCATCGTTCGGCAGAGAAACGTACGTTTAAAACGCTCAGTTCTCGCGAAGACGGTTTCCACAGTGTGAGAGTGGCATCTCTGCCTGGCACGCGTTGTTCGGAATCGGAAGGGAGAGGGTGGGATCAGGTTGAAGAGTTCTTCAAAACACATGTTATTTGCGCGATTAAAAGTAGCCTACGTGCAATATTTAAATGGATAATTTAACTAAAAGAAAGAATTGTCAAAATTAGTTTCAAAGCATAGGCTAGGAAATACTGCTTTATTTATAATAGTACAAAAAGCTCCCAATTACAATTTTTTAAATAAAATTATGGTAATAATTACAACTCCTGTTTTTATAGCTAACATGGAAACTATATAATAATATATGTTTGGAGGGAACATACACACATTGCCTTGAATCGCTTTTGTAAATCATGGGACAAGGAACTAAATATCAAACACTTTTCTTAACAGCTGAAAAACATTCTACTCCAACCCTTTGTAATCAAATTCAATTCAATTCTTTGTTATGGCTCCTGCTTGCACTTGCAGCAACTTGCCAATGACCAGTGAGTAAAGCTAATAACGTAGGAGATTTTAACTGTGGGTCGAAATACGTGTATGATCGATCGGTGGAAGATTAATTCCATAACACAGTCAGTCTAAACAAAAAAAAAGACCATACAAGAATACAGCCCTTTGTATATTTTCCGTATCCATCACATTTGACAAGTCCTCAAAGCTAATACCATCAACTAGCCGTATGAAAGTTCCTAACTCGGTGGAGGTTCTTCTCTTGCTCCCAACTATATACTAGCACTATTATCTTTTTTTTTTGCTCTGTTCTTATCTGCAATCAGTAGACAACTATAAGCCTATTAGTTGTATGACAATGTCGGGTCGAGTGCATCCTCCAATGAGGACAGCTACTCATTACAGTCTAGTTAGGCCTCTGACTAGATAATGTCTTTTCTCTTAAGGCACTTCTGGTAGTTCCGCGTAAATAGCGTCGCGGCAAGTGCATTTGGGTGATTTACCAGCGTTCTCTGGTATTTTTGTCTGGAGGTCTAAATTTCCTCTCTTACAATATTCATAATTATACATATTTTTGTGGTTTTCAGAATTAGTAACGAACCATGTGACGTATGCTATTATCTAAGCAACAAGATATCTATGCATGTCTTAATCCGTATTTTTTAAACGAAAAATAAGGACCAAAAATTAACCAAATCGTTGTAACCATTCTCGAGTTTTAACGAAAGATAGAAGGATAAAAGCCGCCGTTACTAAATTAAAGGCAAACTATCCATTGCACAAGTGAACAAACCCGCAGTGCGATCATTAATTTTGATTCAGCTACAGTCGTTATCGTATTTGGTACAATCTTGAAAATTGCACCGCGCCTTGAAACTTGCTATTTATCGCACGAAACTATACTTCAAGAGCCCCAGGGATAATTATTTCTTGAATACTGGTTCATAATAATCACACTTTAATAGGTCTGAAAGTTTACTACCTATATACATATAAAATTACTGTTAAATTTAACAGTAATTTTAGGTAATACTGAATAAATGATTATATTCTTGTCGAAGGTGTTATTTTGAATTCAAATGAAGCGAAGGAAGGAAGAGTAGAACCCCGAGGGTAGCGAGGGTTTCTTATGTAGAATCCTAAGCGTAGCGAGAGATTTAAAGTACGTCGCCTAAGAAAAAATAATTTAACTCTCGAGGCTTAAACACTACTTTTCACCGTCTATGAAAAAAAAAGAAATCTACTAACAATTAAAAATATTTCCGCGCTTTGGATTTTTTTTCGGTTGGATTACTATGAAAGATTTATGTTCCAAATTCGAATCTCATTATTGCCCGCCAAAAAGTATCTTAACAAAAATATTTTTATCTGATCTTATTAGTGTGATATAGTGATGAAAGAAAAATTTTGCATCATTAGGTAGGCCCAAGAAATGCAAAACCTAAAAAATAAAAGCATCAAAAACGCAACAGCGTCGACTCAGCAGCGAGTTGTCCCAAAAAGACAACCAGCACGTGACAGAAGTGAAGGAATCACTTATGCTCAAGCTACTGCTAAATCACATCAGACTAGTAACGTAAATAATAATATAATCCAACCACAAATTAATTTATCACAAAAGTTGGATGAAATTATTAAAATAATATCATCTTTGGATGGCCGACTGCAAAAACTAGAAAATGGATCCAAGACGTCTATTGGTAAAAAACTAAATAAAAAAATGAATAATACACTTAAAATCATGTTATGGAATGCTAATGGACTACTTAAACACCAACAAGAACTTCAAGTAGTCCTAAATATCGAAAATATAGACATATGTCTAATATCAGAAACTCACTTCACCAGACAATGTCATATAACGTTTAAAGGATATAAAGTTTACCATGCATTACATCCTAGCAATTGTGAAAATTGTAAAAAAGAAGAATATATAAGCTTTCTAAGTCAACACGGGCAAAGATTTATTGTGGGCGGTGATTTCAACGCCAAGCACAAGCACTGGGGTTCCAGACTTATTAGTACCAAAGGCCGAGAATTATACAAAGTCATACAGGAGTTAAATTGTGAAGCTGTATCTACAGGGAAACCAACCTACTGGCCCACAGACGCTGATAGGATTCCAGACCTGATTGATTTCTTCATCTGCAAAAATATATCTAGGGGTGATTTTACTATAGAAGAGGGCCATGACATGAACTCGGACCATTCCACTATATTACTGACATTAAGTAGACGTATACTATTTAATGAAACACAACCGATATTAGTCAATAAATATACAGATTGGGATAGTTTTAGACTAGACCTAGACAGTAGTATAGAACTAAGAGTTCAACTTAAAACCGCTGAACAATTAGACCTAGAAGTAAGTAAATTTATCGTAAATATACAACAGGCAGCTTGGAAAAACACTCCTGACAAACCAAAAATCATAAATAGAACTGTTTACCCTGAATATATCTTGAATCTAATTATGATTAAACGAAGACAGCGGAGAAGATGGCACTTGACCAGAAATCCTCAAGATAAAACTGAGCTTAACAACATGACTAAACGTCTCAAAAGAGAAATAATAAGCTATAATAACTCGTTAACTAATAGCTATCTACGTCAGTTAACCACTGACTGTAAGTCAGATCACTCATTATGGAAAGTGACAAAGAACATTAAAAGACCCATTACACAAATTCCTCCTATAAGAGAAGAAAATGGGAAATGGGAAATTAGTAACCAACAAAAAGCTGATAGGTTCGCTCAATACCTAGAGTTCATATTTCAGCCCAACGTGGAATCATCAAACTCCGTTGAAATTAGGAATACCCAACCCAAATTACAAAACGACAACTCAGAAATAAAGCTCGTCACACCAAAAGAAGTATTAAATACGATTAGCTGCCGTATGAACTCGAGAAAATCGCCTGGTTATGATCTAATAACAGGTGAATCCTACGGAATTTAAATCGTAAAGCGATTGTAAAACTAACCACTCTTATAAATGCTGCTTTTCGATTAAAGTATGTACCTTATCTGTGTAAAGTAGCTGAAATAATCATGATAGCAAAACCTGGCAAACCGCCACAGGAATCAACTTTATATAGACCAATTTCACTATTACCAACAATAGCAAAACTATTTGAGAAACTATTATTAAAAAGACTCAAACCAGTTATAGAAAATAATAATCTTATACCTGATCATCAGTTTGGCTTTAGAGAATCACATTCAACTATTGACCAGGTACACAGAATATCTAATATAATCGAAACAGCGTTAGAATACAAGAAAGTGTGTTCTACCATATTCCTTGATGTAGCACAAGCTTTCGATAAAGTATGGCACGATGGCCTCATACACAAACTAAATCTTATGTTACCGAGGCAGTTAGCAGACATTCTCGAGTCATACATAACCAACAGAGCATTTCGCATTCGACACGAAGACGCCTTCTCAGAAATAAGGCCTATCAAAGCTGGGGTACCACAGGGAAGCGTATTAGGACCTATCCTGTACCTACTCTACACCAGTGATATCCCAGTTAGCGAAAATCATCCTATTGCCACTTTCGCCGATGATACGGCTATTATGGCGATAGGTAATAATCATGAAGAGGCTGTTGAAAAAGTCCAAATAGCAGTTAATCAAGTTCTTAACTGGACTAAAAAATGGAGGATTAAGCTAAATGAAAGCAAGTCAATTCACGTTGACTTCACAAATAAAAGAGCACAATATTTTCCTGTATATATTAATGGCCAACAAGTCCCATACGCAAATACAGCTAAATATCTGGGTATGACACTTGACGCTAAGCTGCGCTGGAAAGCCCACGTCAAGAAAAAAGAACAGAATTGAAAATACGCTACCAGAAAATGTACTGGCTGCTTGGAAGACACTCTCCCCTATCAGTACACAACAAAGTCCTATTATACAAACAGGTATTGATGCCAGTATGGACTTATGGTATCCAGCATTGGGGCTGTACCAGTAAGAGCAATCGTCAAATCATCCAACGATTCCAAAATATAGTGCTCAGGGACATAGTTAATGCACCTTGGTACATAAGCAACTGCGATCTACACCGAGACTTAGACATGGACGACGTTGATCGAGTCATACAAAAATATGCAGAAGCTCACGAAAACAGACTTCATAACCATGTGAATCTTGAGGCAATCCAGCTTCTTGACATCACTAATATAGTAAGAAGACTGAAACGAACGAAACCGTTCGAGTTAGTGTAGTGTTTTTAGTGACAAATAAATAAATGTAGTGATAAGTGCTGCGTACAAAGAACACATGAACAAAGTGTCTTCGCCTTAATAAAAAACTGAGTAAGTGTTAATGGACGCATGCTTAGTGTTATGTTGACGTAGTAAATTAGGTGAAACGTATTTACTTATTAGTCTATTTGGCTAGATTGTAATCTAAATAAAGTACTACGGCACTTTATTAGTAAAAAAAAACAAAAAAAGGTAGGTACCTACTTTTAATTTAGAATAGTTTATAAAAATGTCATTTGAAGTTTTAATTTTAGAGTCCTAAATGTAGTCCTAAACTAGTATATGTAGGTATTAAAGGACTAAAAGTACCACTTTTAGTCTTTCAATACCTACATACCTACATACCTACATAATACTAATTCGGAAAGAAGGTTCCTATTTATATTTATATATTAACAAGTCAGATCGTATGGATGTGAGCGAAGAATCATTATAATTATTATCTATATATCCTATTCCTTGCTTATGCAAGATATTTAATATGAAAGTTTAAAAAAAAATATGAAAGAGCTTTTTTCGCTGCCTTAACAAAATGTTATAGGCAGCTAATTTTCTTGATATTTACCTTTTTATTAGTAAAATAAAAATAAATAAATAAAATAAAATAACGTTGACGTATTTGACATATTTGAGCCGTTTGGGGTTGAGACACTGGGGTCATGGGGTCCAAGTGCTCGCCGCCTTTATAGAGACATTGCTAAACGCCTAATCGATGCTTCTCAGGACCAGAAGGCTGGCTATTTTCTGGCCCAAAGAATAAGTATCGCCATCCAACGTGGCAACACAGCCAGCATTCTGGGAACCTTCCCGGTTGGCAATGACGCGGAGGATTTTTTAAACGATATTTTGTAATGTAAATATTTTTAGTCTATAATTATGTATTTACCCCCTCTCTGTCAATAAATTTAAATAACGTTTATAATCTTTGAAATTTTTAGAAAATTATTTAGATTCGTCAAAGGTTGGTGTGACTCTACCGAGGGTTCCAAAATGCAACGAGACTGAGAAGAGCCCTCAAGAAACTCAGTTCGGCTTTTTACAAAATATTTCATTTAATACAGAGTTATTTAGAAAGGAGCAATTCGTGTTACAACCAGGCAGCCTTGTCATCTAAGAAATCATTAATACTATAATAAGCTTTATGGCACAATTTGTTTTTAAAAAAACTCTGTTCTAAATTCGAAATTGAAAAAAAAAATTGAAACTGACATCGAAGCAATATTTCTTGCTGGAGATTTTTATTCCTAATCTGCAACATATTACAATTATATTGGTGTAATTTGGTATACTTAGGTACCTATTTATATCTACCTACTATCTCATTAATGTGGATTTATTTATTTTATTGGAGTCTCACTGTGTAATTCTCAGATGCCTCGATAGATGGCTCTGTACTTTAAAGCTGAATCGCGGTATGGTTTCTTTACCACTTACGTGTTGTACGGTCAGTTTTGATTTAATGACCTTTTGTCTTGGACAAAGGTGTATTTGTTCATGGTCCATGGAAAGGTGTAATTTCGGAAATGGTATATTTGATCTAAGAGAAATAGTCTTAGATTATAAACTGATACCTACATTTCTTGTTATACTCTTATTACTAAATTGCAAAACTTTCGTTGGCAATCCATAATTTGCCTCCATTGTAGAATAATGGTTCTCCATCATCTATGGGGTGTTTTAACACACGTGTATTTTGTTTCAGACAACGGGAATGACCACTCTAATGTACGCTGTGAAGGACAACCGAACCTCGTTCGTAGAAAGACTGATAGATCTCGGCTCCGATGTTGGCGCCAGAAATAATGTAAGTACCTTAAAAAAACTTTTTTTGTGAGGAGACAAAGTCGACGATGTTTTTTTTTTACCTTACATTTTAACGATTGTGTGAAACATTGGGTGAAACAGTATTATGAAATATTTTAAAGTGTCAAGGGACACCATGGAATTCCTGACTAAAAATAAAATTGTAAACTTATGTAAGAATTGAAATTAGATCAGCAATTTATTTACCCATACGAGTATCATGAACTTGTCACGGTCATTGGGAAAAAAACTGCCAAGTACGAGTCGGACTCGCGCACAAAGGGTTCCGTACAAAAATGGCAAAAATCCCGTATGTTGTATTCCCATACAACATACGGGATTTTTGCCTTATAAATATTTATTATAATCTGTTTTTAGTATTTGTTGTTATAGAGGCACCAGAAGTAAGTACCTACATTATCTGTAAAAATTTCAATTTCCTAACTATTCATGAGGCGGAGATGGCCTTTTGACTGACAGACGAACTGCGCAGAGAAACCTTTTTTTTTTTTTAATTCCGCTGCCCAAGGCCGCGGCCGCTCTAACGTCTGTTGCCGGGCGTCTCTGGTTACTAGCAGAGGGTATATCTAGTGGCGCCCGGCGGCACAGAGAACCCTTAAAACTTATATATTTAACTGACCCCAGTCACCCCAGATGTCTTCAAATATTGTTATTAATGCCATTATAGAATTAACTATTTAATATGTGCAATTATAATTTACGGCATGTTTTAGGTACTTGAGTACGTCTAAAACAAAGCAAACTAGAACGAAAGGGTAATTTCCTATAAGGCGTGCCGAGACCCGCATTAAGGCTAATGTCCACATATAACCAAAATATGTACAAGATATAATATTATGTAATATTACCTACTAATGATGCTTACAAACATAATATAATTATAAAGGGGTGGTGTAGTGTTGGCTAAATTCAAGCACTCGCGAGAGATCTAATAATTCTAAGCAAGGGTGATAAAGTGGGGAATACATCGCAGGCGACTGAGATCATTTGTAGGTTTAGGGTGGCCACCTAGTGACATGTGAGCGCTCACCTTCACCAAACGACATGTTCCCTAGCCCTTTACCTAGCCAAATTCGGTAAAATCCTAATAACAAGTTATGAATAAAATTATGTAAACAAAAAAATTGTGCTACTCGTACTTACCTGGTTTTTTAACTATAGCTTTTTTAAACACGAGCAAATGCCCATGTAAAATGACAAACAATTATTCCGATTAAAAAGCAGTTACCTGCATACTAAATATAAGTTAAATCCGGTTATAAGTTAGACCGTATCTAACTAAACAAACATCCAATCCCAAATTAACGAATAAATGCGATTGGGTGATCTACAAATAATAAAACACAAATTGGGATTAAAGTAAACGTATGTACACCCTATTCTCCGAAGTTACTGAATGGAGTTTAATGCGGATGGGCAAAGCTAAACTCAGGCCAACAACACAGGCCCTTTTGCATCAAAATCGGATGGAAAAAAGTTATAATCATATAACATTCCACGTAGCGAAGCTGCAAGCATCAGCTAAATGGATCTAATAATAAATCTAGTAGTATATCTTAATGTATAGTAGTAGGTTAGATCTATAATAGTAGAATATCTAAATATATCGTAGATAATTAAAGAAATTACTGCAAAACATATTAATAGTTTTGAAGTGGCTTACAGGACTAAGTGTTAACATATAGCGAGGGTTATATGCCTACCGTCACAGATTGCCTGATAACCCCCTCACCGCCGGCAATTTATGTCCATAACCCCTAATAGGTCAGCATTAAAGTTTATAAGAAAATGTTTATTCCCTTCATTTGAAAATGCATTATGCAGTGTTATAATAAATGTTTCTACCTAAACTATACAGTGGGTAAAGCTTTTCTGGTTCCTAATTTTAACGGGAATAAGAAGTCAAAATCAAATATGGATCACAAAGTAACACGGTAACGTAAATTCTACACTTAATACCAGATTCGGAAGGCGATTGATAGATATGTGCCTGTGAGAAAAGAACCTTGCATTAAAAACTCATGGCCACTCTTAATACCATACCACCACTCGGGATATGACACACAGTAGCTATAGTTAAATCAGGAAAGGAAATGGTTTTGTTTACCCGTCGTCCTACGTGAACGAGGCGATGCTACGCGACGCGGCGATGGCAACGTGAACAAATTTGCTGACATTTACATGCTACTACATAGGACACAATACCTAGCAACGAACATTTGATATTTTCGAGTCGTGTAGCATCGCGTTGTATAGCATCGCGTCGCGTTAGCTACTTCCGACTCTAATTCTGAAACCGTACGCACTGTATTGTTTTACAAATAACTGATCGATAATAAGACGAAAAGTGAATTCGAATCCGAATCGAAGACATGTTAGCCTAGCATAGCCAATGACGATTTCAGCCGATCGACATAATATTCAGCCAATGATGACGTACAATATGGAATAAATGAGGTAATTTGGTCACGTGACTCAAAACTTCTGCGATTTCATTGGTTTAATCGACTGATCTCGACGCTGCCAAGCTTTTACAGCTAAATAACATTGGTACTAGGTTGACTAATACTAAATAAAAACCAACAAGTCAATGACTTAACCGCTAGACTATCGAGTAGGTAGGTATTACGCCCAAGCCGTCTTATTTGCGATCTGTCGTCCTGAAGAGTGAGTCCAGGGATCATGGAAAACTCAAAATATGTTTTTTAGACGATCACTTTTTTTTTTTAATTTCGCGGCCCAAGGCCGTGGCCGCTCTAAGGTCCGTTGCCGGGCGTCTCTGGTTACTAGCAGAGGGTATGTCCAGTGGCGCCCGGCGGACTTTGACCACCTCTGTGGTCTTTGCGGGTGTTGGGTCGGGACGAGAATCCCGCGTCGTTGGGGCAGGGTTTTATCCCGCGTCAGTGAGTGAATCTGGTTGCGTGCTATAGGGCAAAGGCCCCACAGCACGCAACTCTTCTAGCCTGCTCCTGTAAGGACGGCGGGTGGCGATCCCGCCGTCCTCAGGCCCCGATCATGGAGGTCGATAGTCTTGGGCGTAGTTGCGGAGTCTGGGGCGCCCTGGCCGCCAACTACGGAACTCGGCGGGGAGGGTACGCTCCCTCTCCCTCCCGGCCGCCTCCTTCGCGAGCATGACTTGCCCGCAGAAGGACACGGCCGCGTTCCACCTACTCCCGCTGGAGACCATGGCTTGAAGCATGGTCTCCAGCGAGAGGGTATCCACGCCCAGACCCACTACGAGGTCCCGGCGCTGACTCGCCCACGCTGAGCACTCCACCAACGTGTGGAGTGCGGTGTCGTCGTCGGAAACCTCGCAGTGTTGACACCGGGGTGTGACCTCACGATGCATACGAAACAGATAGCTACCGAAGCATCCATGCCCGGCAACGATCCGCGTCGCATGGTACGTGAGGTCACAATGCTGCCTCTGCAGCCAATCGTCCATGATCGGTCTCACCGCCGCGATGATGGTGTTAGACGATCACTACACTTACACTTAAAGAATAAGTGAAAGAATAAGTGAAAGTAAAAAAAAAGAGAAGAAAAGATATAAGTGAAAGTAAAAAAAACGCTAAAATTCGTACTCTACGGCCAAATAACAATAGCATGATAATTTCGTAATTATAAGAACCAGTTCCTGGCCCAAAAGTAATTTAAAGTAGTTTGATTTATTGCTGACTTCGTTAAAAATCTTTTCTTTCGTGCAACTTGAAGATTTATGCTATGTCGGCTATAGATCAATCTAACTTTATAGGCAAAAACATTAGGTAACTATCAGAAATGCACTAAACACTTTTATAATTTAAATGTTATTTGTTGATTCAAATTGAAAAGATTACATCGTTATAACCAAAGTTCTTTGAAAATATTGTTGATAAGATCAAATTAACTACCAGGAATTCGTCTACCTTTACTGCCCATTTGGATTTTAAGTTATTGTTGAAGTTGGCTTTCTTTATAGATTGTGTCAGACACAGCTGATGCAACGTAGTCGAAACGTCAGGCAATAAAAGGCGTACTTCACTACATATTATTATTATAAAACAAACGGGATAAAACCCGACCCCAAAAATGCAGGATAACACCCGACCACTACGCAGTGGCCACACAGGTGGCCAAGGTCCGCCGGACGCCACTGGGAATTTTCTCAGTGCTTACCGGAGGCGCTCGGCAATATACGTGGGTTCGGCAGCGGATTAAAAACAATTGTCTGTCTATTCGCAATAAACTCAGAAAAATACTGCACTGATTTTCATGCTGGTTTCATAGATAGAGTGGTTCTCGAGAAAAGGTTTTTGGCTACTTTTTATCCCGAGGTTGTGTTCCTGCGGGTCTATATCCCAGAAGGGGTAGACAGAACCGTTCATTATGCTCACATTTCGCCTGCCACTTTTGAGGTGAGGATGATTTGGGCACTTGAGATGCTGGTAGAACCTCTAAGCACCCAGTCTAGGCACACGCCGTCATATATTACAACAATGAGGTTTAAGTAACACTAACGGAAATTTCTCACTTCTGACTCACACGAATGACAATAATATTATGGTCGGAGTTTTACCTCTTTGAAGAGATGCTATTGAAAATAGTATAAGAATGATTCATAAGAAGTTCACCTACTCTAACTACTATAATTCATTTGACATTTATATTTTTACATCAATAATAACAGTTCTTTGACCCTTTACTTTCATTTAGTTATCTGGACTAATGAACTATCTTTGTCGTAATAAAAATTACAACACAAAGTTGGGTGTCTGTGATGCAGTTTCCATTCCATCCCAGCTGGCTAAACACAGGTAGCGTCGACTGTCATACATATATACATATGGTCATGCCTCTTTCCCATGGGGGTGGACAGAGACTATGGAATTCTACTTGCTACGACCCTGGCATACTTCTTTCGCTTCTTCCACTTTTATAACTATCTTCATGCACGCTCTCCGGTTCTGGGTACTCTTGACCAGGCATTTGATCAAAACACTTTCGACTTTCAATAGAAATATTCCACTAATGATATTGAAAAATATTTCAAAAGATGTGTTAATTTCGATGGATCAATTAAAGCCTACGGCATTGGGAATGGCAAAACCGAACCATGCGGGCGGTGTAGTGGGCATCTGCGAGTAAATAAAGTATTCGTTTAATCGTAGAATGCCGTAGCTAATACCTATTTGTTGTGCTACATAACGCTACACTATGCGTTTACCAGCGTAGACCAATTATGATGAATGAAAGGCTATACAACATCACGCTACAATTATTAAGAGCGGAGCAGCAGTGAAATATGTTTCAAAAACAGGGAAAGTTTATTTCTTTTTAGAACTTCTGTTGCGTGCGCTGGCCAAACGGTTAAAGTTATGTTAAAATAATGAACTAAATAAATTTTCCTCTTCAAAAGTTCAAAAAAATAAGTCGTATATCTATATTTTATTAGCAATGAAGTATGCTAACTTATTCTTAATTAAATTTACAAAATGAATCAAAAAACTATAGTCTTGGGCTGGACTCGAACCGTGACTGTGTCTAAACGTAATTGCAACATTACGTACAGCCTACCATAGTAGTTAGTTCCCTTAACTACTGGTAGATGGCGCTCTGGCGACGCCGTAAGTCGCGATATTAACAGGATATTATAACAAAATTAGATGTCTTGGGCTAGTGGTGTCTTGGTTAGTTGGTAGCATGTTCAACCTAGAATGTAATGTCTTTGATTTGGATGTTATGTTTTTAGTGGTTGTAATCTGGTGTGATAAATAAATGAAATATGGGCGTAATGAACACCTTTGTTTTGCCCTTCAGGGAAAATGTCGTGATTGTGTGTGTGTATGCTAAAAGACTCATAATTTTCATCAGTTTGATTCATCACCTCCATGAGTCAAGACCGTGACATTAGAAGCAACAAATTGGCACGAGGGGACCAACAATGAGCAACAGCACGCAACTAACGAATTACAGCCACCTACGTGATTACACACGGTCCGACGCAATTGTTGAAATTTACTATTAAATTTTGCTTCGAACAAGTTATATTCTAAGCTCTTTATAATACTAAGACATATAATATGATAAATACAGTCACGCTTGTATCACTCCCTCGAGGGGGTAGGCACAGTTGTATTGCACACCCACATTATGCCAGTAGTGTTGCTGGTCCCACGTAATAGGAGGAAAACAAACCTGTTACCGTTATCGGTCACTTCATACAGTAAGAAGTTTCCAAATAAGTCCTCCAGCGCCCTGGGGTAGGAACCCTCACGAAAACTCACCCGGGACCCCCGATAATGGGCATTAGGGAGGCCATAGTCGCAGCCTGCGGTAAAAAAACAGAAGATTGTAACGATGTTTTTATTTGTGGGTCTTAGAAGATAATAAAACCCACGAGCGAGAAACAGAATGGAAATAGAGGGAGAGCCCTCTCTCAGAAGCTGCACCGCAAAGTATCAGTCTTGAAATGTCTTAGCACCATACAGATTCATATGCAATCCGGGTACCTTTGTATGTTCTGGACTGGACTCGTGGAGTTCCACCTTTGTGAGTCCTGTGACATTCGAGACGAAAAAAACGTAAAATATCTTTCAATCTCATGTTTTACTTTTTTCTTCACAGGATAATTACAATGTTCTTCACATTTCGGCAATGTACTCAAGGGAAGATATCGTTAAGCTACTACTATCGAAACGCGGGGTGGATCCATTTGCAACAGGAGGAGTGAGTTCGTTTAATTTTTAGTTCAATCTATTCTACCAACTGAGCCGGCGAACATTGTTTCCCTGAGTCAGTAAATAATGGCAATACAGTGATTTCCTTCAATATTATTTATGGTTTCTCACAGTTTAAACCTTCCCTGAACTTCTACGAATATTTCAAGATCACTAATAACCAAATTGGTCCAGCCGTTCTCAAGCTTAGCGAAACAAATAGATACAGTGGAAACCTAAAGTAACTACTAACCTGAATTTTAAAATAAAAGAAAAAACTAATCTTATTGCAATCTTTGAAAAATTAAATGTCCTTTCTGTATATTTATCACAGTACTCCACGTTATTAAGGCTGAAGAGTTTTTAAATAATACGAAGAATTCACAGTAACCTACAGCATACAAATAGTATCTAACAATAGTTTATTATTTTACAGAGTCGACAACAGACGGCAGTGCACTTGGTGGCGAGCAGACAGACAGGTACCGCAACAAGCATACTAAGAGCATTGCTCGCGGCTGCAGGCAAGGACATCAGATTACGAGCAGACGGGGTAAGCATTGCATATTTGGTACAAAATAGGATACTACAAAGTTCGAAGAACTTGCATGATTCTAATCTTGAGTTCACTCATCTGTTAGTTTAGGTCAAATATTTGGTACCTACCTTTATGTGTCTATCATGTTATAGCAACCTATCGATATCTATAATACAAAATATATTTAAATTCTAAGTACTAAAACTAAACGACCAACGCGAACTGTAAACAGTAAATTTTAAGCTTTATGTGACAGTTATTAGAGTAATGTTTTGTAAATAAGAGAGTATTGTAAGGGCGTGGATGCAACGTCGCCGCAGCGATCGCGTGCAGCGCTCCTTGCCTGGTACCACCATCCGCCAACGACTCAGGACTACCCCCAAAATCGCCCAACAGAAACACGTAAACAATACTACGTTTACACTCATCCTTTCCACAAATAACTCTATAGTTGTATATACGCACGAATTTCACGCAACTAGCTTATCTGATAAAACTTTCTGATGGATACTAATTATGACAAAATTCCGCAAACACCCAGTCGCCTCCCCTCAGTTGACGTTTTAAGGACAATCCGATAGTAGGAATAAACCACCCCATTAGAATAGTAACTAGCTAATTATCCGTCAAGCTTTAACCAACCGGGTAAACCTCACAACACGAATTTACAATGCAAATCAGATCGCTGAATATTAGTTATACGACGTCACCGCTGAAATTCAAAATTACTAATTTTAATACAATACGTCTCAGTCGTTCCTTTGTCACGACAAGAGGAAGGTAGCTTTGTTATGGCCTGTGACTTTACGTTCCGGCAGTACTTCTAGTACTCATGGAGGATCAAGTACGTATCTATAAGTTTGATCGTGACGGAGTATAGTAACTATAAAGGAAATTATTTGAATGCATCGGTGTTCAGTGAAAAGCACGATAGGAAATCGATTATAGCATATTGTCTAGCCACCTACGAAGACTGCGATGCACTTAAATCGGTTTGTCCGTGGTACTATAGTTTGGAAACTATTCGTGCAGTTGCATTCCGCAATGCATGGTGTGCGTTGTTGGTGCTAAGTTGACAAGTAAGGTGCAGTGCGGGTCCGTGAGTATTTGGGATTATGTACGAAGGGCGGGGTGCGCCGAAGAGTGCCAATTTAAGTTCCCGTTCAGTTCAGCGGAGTCCTTCCGCGAATTCGCAAACAAAGGACCTGCAAAGGCTCGAACTCAGCTATATTGAGCTGAATAAAGAGCGCGCCAAGCAGAAGGAATGGAAAAAGCTAATTCGCGACATGGTATTACAGAGAGGGAAGGTCCCGCTACTGCTGGCAGTGGAAGCTGGCAACCAAAGTATGGTGCGTGAACTCCTCAGCGCGCAGACTGCGGAACAGCTCAAGGTATGTAGTCGTGACATCAATTTATTACTCATGCTATTTTGCAGCTTCTTACACTTAATAATAAGATTCACTAGCATCCCACATACAAAATATTTTGAGTTTACCAAATTCTAATTCGTGAAACACTCTCTACTTAGGTAACTACTGGTGCAAACCGTTTGAATAGCCGCTCATAACATTTTGAATGAATAGATAGACCGAGCAGTATAATATGTGTACCGATTTGATTTTTACTCTTTGACGGGAATAATACCAAACATGGCGTAGATATGTATTACATTGAATAACATTAGTTCTTACCATTTTAAGTCAAGCAATCAACGGCATGTATATTTTATTACTGGTGGTACAAGACAAAAATCCGGTTACCGTATCTTTGTATATTTTAGTCTTGGTCCTGCTTGTTAACAATTTAGAACCCTTATTTGTTGTCGTCCGTGGCGCTTAGCTCTTCACAGTTTACCTTTATATTTTATTATTTGTCTACAGCTTCTTAAAGTTGGAATTAAATCTATTATTCTAACTTCTCCATTGAACTACTGATTCATATGAATGCGCTTTCCAAGACATTTGGCTACTTCAGTATTTTCTCTAGTGTCAAACCTCGATGTCACAGCAGAATATGGGTACCGTTCTGGTTTAACTCATCTCAAGTTCTAAATTATTCGTCACCAGAGTCTGAGATTTTACCGGAAACTTTCTCATACCAGGAGAATGCTTTACCATTCAGCCATCCAGGATGGCTGTTGAACTTTTGAGCCATTATGGCATCTCTAATCTGGCAATATCTAAATTGAGTTTTTGGTTATATTATCAAGTTTCGTATGTACCACAGGCGTGCACTCCGGCTGGTGACACAGCATTGCACCTCGCAGCCCGTCGCCGTGACGTAGACATGGCTCGAATCCTTGTCGACTACGGCGCACTCATTGATGCAGTCAACGGATCGGGAATGACAGCACTTCATATAGCTGCTGCAGAAGGAGATGAACCGCTCGTCAAATATTTCTATGGAGTCAGGGCTAATGCGGGTATTGCAGATAACGAAGGTGAGAAATAAGACGAATATTTGGGAATATCTTTTTGAAGTTATTTACTGTGTTTTGATTGAATTAGCGTGGATTTATTAGATCTTCAGATAAACTTCTTTACTATGAAGAAAGTCTATCAGGACTCTTTTAAACCTACCAACAAAAATAGGTAATTGAAAATAAGCTCAATGTGTTATTTTATTTATTACTAATATGGAGTACCTGAGATAGTGACAGCGAGAGACATGGTAATAATCTGAATAAATATTCTATCTCAAGTCTCTCTCTGGCTAGCAAAAACAAAATTTTAAACCCTTACGAGCACTTGTAAAAGGTTTTGACCGCTATGTTTCAAAAGGCAGTTTCCCAATAAGAAGAACAAATCTTCTTTTAAATAAAAATTATGTCAATATCCATAGGAGTTCTACGTTGAAACCAGAGCAACTTAATCCCAAGAATTATTATTCATCAATGTAGTCTATGATTTTAGTAACTGAGTTTCTTTTTTATTAAAGGCCTTAAACTTATCAAACCTTTGGTTTTGTGTATGTATAGGGGGTCATATAACTTTAATACTAACTATATAAAACGAATTAACAGGCCAGTAACTCTAATAACACAAAGTAATTAATATTAATGTAAGTGTTAATGATTCCAGACCGAACACCAATGCATTTAGCTGCTGAAAACGGTCACGCAGGCATCATTGAACTGTTAGCCGATAAGTTCAAAGCTTCTATCTTCGAACGCACGAAAGACGGCAGTACTTTGATGCACATCGCCTCGTTGAACGGTCACGCCGACTGCGCCATGATGCTGTTCAAGAAAGGAGTCTATCTTCATATGCCAAATAAGGTGAATCTGTTATTATTTGTTTCCTTACCTAATCTAACTAGTACAGAAGAACATGTGTGTACATTAAATTAATCTATAAAAACCATCCAAATGCGTGTCGAGCTACGCATAAGATAGGGTTCCGTAGTTACCCATAAGCATCTATAACTCCTGAACTAACAGAGTTATATCATCCGTTATAGTTTTTCTTCAAAATTTATTAGATTACTACACCATTTTGAATTTTTTTAGATTCTACAAACCCGCCGTTTTGGATTTTAAACGGGGGGGGGGGCTGTTTTTTCCAAAAACATGCTCTTCAAAGTTAAATATCTCGCAAACGTATACTTAAATAAAAAAACATCTTATCAACCTCTCAATGTTTTTAAAATACCTATCTAATGATACCCCCCACGATGGGGTAGACGCAAGAAAAAAATGTCATCCCCTCTTTAAGTGTATGGGAGGGAACCCAAAACAAATTTCTTTCAAAATTTTATTTTAGCACTTTGTCGGTGTAGTAAATATACATCTATGCAAAGTTTCATGTTTCTAGTAACAACCGGTTGGGAGGAAAACCGAGGACATGACGAAACTATAAGGGTTCCGGGAATTTTACTACGAAACCCTAAAAAGAGGGTGGGCGATAAAAACAGTTTAATAATACACTGAAGTGTAGTAAAATTGATTCCTCTTGAGCAAATTGCATCAAGTTGGTTCAATACTTTGAATTAATTATTACTAATAGATTATTTCATCATCATCTGCCTGCCCTTATCCGAATTATTTAGGGACGGCGCAACATGTTTTCATCTTCCATACATCCCTGTCACACGTCATCTCCTCAGTTACTCCTTTCCAGGCCATATCCTCTTTCACGCATTCCGTCCATCTTTTCTTGGGCCTAAACAAATGAACAAAGGCGGACTTAATGCTGGAGGCATTTTCTATCAGTCGCCCTTAGGGTGAGGTAGAGAATGTACTGGGTAGGTGCATACACGTTATACTTAAATCGAACATAATATCTGAAATACTTTAAAAAAATACGTACTACCAATAAACTACATATATATCATAACATAGATAATTATATACATATATAATACTTACTTCCAATGCTACTGAGTTCACTTCAATCTGATTGTCTTCAATAAATAGTATAAAATGAAGAATTCCACTATCTGTTCGCTTAGATCTTTGAAAGTACTCAAAGAACTTTAATGCAGTAATTCAAGAGGAAGGAATGTGGGGCAGACTAGAGTAAGAACTACAAAACTATACCTAGTAGTAGTTATCAGTTAGTCGACATAATAATGAGAGATAATGTAATGAAGTAAATAAATGAACATTCGTAGACCCACATATTGCTTTATAGCAAAAAATTATACTTTTGCTGTGCGGACACGAAACACAGTTTTATGACGTCGCGTGTTTAATTCCGACGGCAGTGCATTAGAAATGTAATATAATTACCTCGTGTAACCTTTACATTATTTCCTGCCTATATGATTGTATCTGGCACTTGATGTTTAGATCTAATGTCTTATATTTACTCTTATATTCCCTGTAAACGGTTATAGGCTTGCCCCCTCTGTTACGTAGGATCAATACTGGCGAAAAGTGTACGTTTGAGCCTATGCCTACCCTTTGGGGAAATAGGCATTATGTATGCATATTCTAATAAGTGTTACGTATGTTTTACTCAGGTGTCAGAAAGGAGGTCCTAGACATGTGTCAGAGCTTCACCTATCTCCGTACGAAACTTCGGCAAAATCAATCTTGTCCAATTTATGTGTGTAATAAACGCACAACCACGTATAATCAAGTTTAGAATCTCTTTTGTGAGTCTGTTTTGAAATTTTAGTTTCACAATTTCAATCAACCAGCTAATGATGTCCGCGTGGTATACTTTTTCCTTCTCACTAAATTCCCACGGGAAAACTGGGATCAAAAGTAGTGAAATGAAGCAGCTACATACTTATTAGTGAAATAGTTTTCTTCACTATCTTCACTAAGATATACTAGTTATCACGGCGAACTTTGTATCGCCTTAAATATATATTTATATAAAAAATATTTTAATATTTCATGCAAATGTATGTAAATTGAAAAACGCGACGGACGGACAGACAGACAGACAAATTGTCGTATTAAATATATAGATAAGGATTAAAAAAATACTCGTCAAAAATTGACACAACAACAGACTTCATATTACCGAAATGGGACCAAATAATTGTCGGAATGGGACCAAATTAAAATGAGACCACTTGGGAAATAGTAGCTTTCATTTCATCATAATCGATTCACCCAGTCCGATATGAGGTAACGTACATAATAAAACATGCAGTCGAATTGAGAACCTCCTCCTTTTTTGGAATTCGGTTGAGAAGCTGAGATTTAAACTTGCGATAAGACAGTTCCTTGTTCAAAGATGTTAGTAGTTTCTGAAATAAGAATATTTTGTTACATTCCAGGATGGCGCCCGCAGCATTCACACAGCGGCCCGCTACGGTCACGTGGGCATCATCAACACATTACTACAGAAAGGGGAGAGTGTTGATGTCACTACCAACGTAAGTTCCATTTTTAAAATAAAGAATATTTGTATTAGGTGCCTTACAACACGGGCGCCACAGGGAATACTTCCGAGTACATGGACCCGGCAATGGACGTAGGAGCGGCCGCGGACTTACTAAGGCACCTTACAAACATACAAATATTTGTATCAGTAAACTGGTACTCATAGTACACGCTCAGTTTAGTTTGAGACTAGATGGCGTTTGTAATTATTTGTTGATGTTGTGTTTAAAACTACGCTGCAACACGAACACATTCACTTTAACAACCCCAATTTTTACTTTGGTCTTTCGAGTTTTCCAAATTAATGTGTGATTCATTTTCCTTGTAGTTATTAATCTATTGACCTACTAGACTATAAAACCACAACCTTGTCATAGGATAACTACACGGCATTGCACATAGCAGTGGAATCGTGTAAACCAGCTGTAGTGGAAACCTTACTGGGTTATGGAGCTGACGTCCACGTGAGAGGAGGCAAACAAAGAGAGACAGCATTACACATAGCTGCAAGAATTCCTGATGGTAACCATTCTATATTACTAAAATATTTTAGGAACTGGACAATTTGGGAATCGTAGGTGGACAAGTTAGGAAAGTGGTCAACTTAGGAAGTAGACGAGTTAGGAAAGTGGACGGAGTCGTTCCGAGGGGAATGAAATGATAGTTTGCAAAAACAAATGTCATTGGAGGAGTCCAACCTGCGGCCTTTCCCTAACAGGGGGATTGCTATAACCACTAAGCAATGATGATTGATTTAATTTTTCATTCGATTTCATTAAATTTTACTTCTTATATTTCTACGAAAATCGTTGGAGATACCAGATACCCGCAGATTGCCTGAAGTACTTATGGGTTTCAGTGTATCTTAACCTTTTTTTAGAGTGATAATGGGCACATCATATGCGGTGCCCAAGTCGTTCTCTATTGCACGCGGTGCACCTACTGACAAACGGATGAGTCTCTAACAAAGTATCCAGTGTTCGGAAACAGAAATAGGCCTCTGATACGTGGAAATGTGAACGTCTCAAACGCCTCTGTCTCTATTCCTTCGGAAATAATACGTGGTTTTGCCTGTGTTTTATGTGTTATTTTCCACAGTTGATTTGATTTGAGGATGCTAATGATAGCGCGTGAGGGCGCATTTGAAGCAACTGGCAAAGGACTCTAGGGCGCCAACTTAAAAATGTCTCATTATAAACCTTATTTTTGACGCAGGTGAAAAATGTGGTCTGATGTTACTAAAATCTGGAGCAGGACCCAACAAAGCAACTGAAGATGGTATGACACCTGTTCATGTAGCTGCTAAGTACGGCAATCTTGGAACTTTAGTGCTACTTTTAGAAGATGGTGGGGATCCTCTGAAGAAAACAAAGGTACTTCAAATTTTTGTAGCATCCGTGACCTAGTAGTTAAGGTTTTAGATCTTGAACCTCGACAACGAACCTACCAACCTGAACAAACTGCTACACAGCAAGCTTTAATGGCAATTAGGTACGTAGTTAGGTAAGTAAATACAAAAAAAAATCTTGTTTTCAATCTATACTAATATTATAAGTAGGAAAGATTGCATTATCTGTTTGTGTTTGTGCATTGAATAGGCTGCGTAACTATGTATGTTGCTACATTATCCCCGATTGACATAGGATACTTTTATACCGATAAAACGTTACCGTGGAAATTGGGAACAAGAACACTATATCACGCGTGTGGAGACGGGGTTATCAGCTATAATATAATATTTCAAAAATAATATCTAAACTCTTTCAATCTTTCAACAAATTGAATGAGCGTGTAAAACCGTGACTATATTACTTTTTAGACTGGCGAAACACCTCTTCACATGGGATGTCGGAGTTGTAAACCAGACGTCGTGCAACATTTAATAGTATTTGTAAAGGATCACAAAGGTGAAAATATAGCTAGAGCATACATTGATGCTGTGGATGAGGATGGGGCGTCAGCTCTACATTATGCCTGCAGAATTACTAAAGAAGAAGTAAAAACCCCCGCAGCAGATAAAAAAGTAGTAAAATGTCTTTTAGAAAATGGTGCAGATGTTTCCTTGATAACAAAACATAATTATGAAACAGCATTTCATTTCTGTGCTGTCGCTGGTAACAACGATGTTATGACTGAAATGATTCAACACATATCAACTTCTGATGTTAGCAAAGCGCTGAATAGACAAAACTCAATGGGTTGGACGCCTTTGTTAATAGCTTGTAATAGAGGTCATATGGAACTTGTTAGTACATTATTGACTAACCATGCTAGAGTGGACGTATTTGACATTGAAGGTAGATCAGCATTACATCTAGCAGCAGAACATGGGTATTTACAAGTTTGTGATGCATTATTAACCAACAAAGCTTTTATAAATTCTAAAGCAAGAAATGGCAGAACTGCATTACATTTAGCTGCCATGAATGGGTACACCCATTTAGTTAAGTTTCTTATAAGGGATCATAATGCCATGATAGATGTTTTAACATTAAAGAAACAAACGCCATTACACTTAGCATCGGCAAGTGGCCAAATTGAAGTTTGTAAGCTTTTACTAGAACTTGGAGCCAATATAGATGCCACTGACGAACTGGGGCAAAAACCTATTCATGCTGCAGCGCAAAATAATTATAACGAGGTAGTTCAACTTTTTTTACAACAACATCCAAATCTTGTGATGGCTACGACAAAAGATGGTAATACTTGTGCTCATATAGCGGCTATTCAAGGTTCAGTAAAAGTAATAGAGGAACTAATGAAATTTGATAGAAATGGTGTCATATCGGCAAGAAATAAATTAAATGATTCAACTCCATTGCAATTAGCCGCTGAAGGTGGCCATGCAGACGTTGTAAGAGTACTTGTTAGGGCAGGAGCTTCATGTACTGATGAAAATCGAACTGGTCTTACAGCAGTACATTTAGCAGCTCAGCATGGACACACTAACGTATTGGACGTTATGAGATCTACAAATACGCTAAGGATATCAAGTAAAAAGTTAGGACTGACGCCACTTCACATAGCAGCTTATTATGGACAAGCTGGTAAATATTGACTTCATGTGTTTATAAACTGTGAATTATAAAAATATTTTAATTCGCCGTTAACATTGCAGAGACTGTACGTGAATTACTATCTCATGTCCCTGGAACCGTAAAATCTGAGGCTCCCACGGGAGTTTCATTGGTACCGGAATTGGGTGCTGAGTCTGGTCTAACACCATTACATCTAGCAGCATATAACGGCAATGAAAATGTTGTCCGATTACTGCTTAACTCTGCCGGTGTACAAGTAGATGCTGCTTCAACTGAAAACGTACGTATTCATATACTTTGTTAATAATAATAAATCCAATATGTACTACAAATATTCTTCTGTTTCAGGGCTTTAATCCATTACATTTGGCTTGCTTTGGAGGGCATATGTCTATAGTAGGTTTACTGCTAAGTAGATCAGCAGAACTACTTCAAAGTACAGACAGACATGGCAAAACAGGTCTACATATAGCATCGACTCACGGTCACTATCAAATGGTAGAAGTTCTGCTAGGTCAAGGGGCAGAAATCAATGCAACGGACAAAAACGGTTGGACGCCCCTTCATTGTGCTGCAAAAGCTGGACATTTAAATGTTGTAAAGCTGTTATGTGAATCTGGAGCATCGCCAAAAAGCGAGACTAATCTCAATTGTGCTCCAATTTGGTTTGCTGCCTCAGAAAATCATAATGATGTCCTCGAATACCTGTTGCATAAAGAACATGATACCCAATCACTTATGGACGACAAGAGGTTCGTTTACAATCTCATGGTTTGTTCAAAAAATCACAATAATATACCAATTGAAGAATTTGTATTGGTATCACCGGCGCCTGTTGACACAGCAGCAAAGTTATCCAATATTTATATGAATTTATCTACTAAGGTAATCATTAGAAAATAATGTGTAATTTTATTAATTAGTTGTAAAACCATTTAATTGCATAGTACATTATTCCTTTTAGGAAAAGGAGCGTGCCAAGGATCTAATTGCTGCAGGAAAACAATGTGAGGCCATGGCTACCGAATTACTTGCATTAGCTGCCGGAGCAGAATCTGCCGGACATATACTTACTGCTACAGACAACAGGAATATAGAATTTTTGGATGTATTAATAGAAACCGAACAAAAAAATGTCATAGCTCATACAGTAGTCCAGAGATATCTTCAGGTAAAATATAGGTAACTTCCTTATTACAGCGAAACTTGAGGTAACAAAGTTACGATCGCACTCACTGTACTTTTTGTCCACAGGAACTCTGGAGAGGGAGCCTCAAATGGAGCGGTGTCAAAATAATGTTCCTTTTCGTTGGGTTTATAATATGTCCACCAGTTTGGATGGTGTTCTCTCTTCCATTAGGTCATAAATATAATAAGATACCAATAATTAAATTCATGTCGTATTTAACTTCACACATTTACCTCATGGTATTATTATCTTTAGTAGCAATAACGCCTATTTATAATTCAATTTTTAGGGATAGTTTAATACCAAGATGGTACGAATGGATGTTACTAATTATTTTGAGTGGTCTTTTGTTATTTGAGTTGACAAATCCTAGTGACAAATCCGGTTTAGGATGGATCAAAATTGCCGTCCTATTATTAGGTATGATTGGTGTGGCAACACATTTAGTTGGATGGATTTTCATCCAGCCAAAATACTGGCCAACATTAATGTACTGTAGAAATCAATGCTTCGCATTATCTTTTTTACTAGCTTGTGTCCAGATATTAGATTTCTTATCATTCCACCATCTGTTTGGTCCATGGGCTATCATTATTGGAGATCTCATGAAAGATCTTGGCCGGTTTCTGGCTGTATTAGCAATATTTGTATTTGGGTTCTCTATGCATATAGTAGCATTAAATCAACCATTCAGAAATATAAACAAATCTGAAGACAATAAATATGCTAGAAATGCAAGAAACAGGCTATTTTCCGACGGTAAGTGTGTCTCTTTTGTACAATATTTGCCTTTCATTAAAACAAAATTTCATGTGACATACAACTAGCTGTGCCTAAACTTGTTCGTTTTAATCTTTACTATCGTACTTTCCGTGGTAGAAATTCAACGAATCAAACGGCAAGCATATGATGTTTTTGCTGGAGAGTCATACAGACAGAAACAGGGATCAATAGGACGTAAGTCCGCATACTAGGTCAAAGTCCAGCAATATCATTTTCCATACGATGAGTGCATTACCTCTCGATGTGCTTCTTTTACTTGTACTCTTTTCTTTAATAATGATACAACTTGCATCTGCATCCGCTTGCAAGCTTCAGTATAGCACATCGAGAATGTTATCATCGTTGGCATTAACAATATTATAAGTTTCATTAGATAACTGTTATTCACGATGGGAATGTGGAATGTTTAGGTAACTGTAATATATATATTATTATAACACTAATCGCCATAATGTGTAATGTTTATTTTCTAATTATTTCACATGTAAGTGATTCTATGGTTAGAATGATCGATGTCAAGTTTACAAACACAATGCATTTTCTGCATCGCATCAACACCTATATAGCTTTATGTGGGCGATGGTTTTCAGATTTGGATGTGGTCACAGAACATGCATTGCGAGTCACTGTAATAGTATTAGTGGAATGAGTGGCCGACAACACCGCATTTGATGGATTGTTTATTTGCGCATGCGCCGCGTCTGGCTTATGTCCTACGTTTATACACCGATGCAGAGGTATTATCACTTTTTGTTTCGGTTGTTTTGGCTGTTTGTCGTCGTTATGGCGTATGCCTATGCTCTCGATGTTGCAACACTCTCTAGACTTTAGAGGACGGGGTAGATTGATGCAATGGTATAATGAGTGAGGAACAGTTAAAATTTCTATTGAACATTATTAAAGCACAACGAAAACCTATTTACTATACCAAGAACATTCATACACGAACATGCGTACACTTTTTTATACCAATGTACAAAAAATCACACAGACATCAATCTGTCTCCTCCGTTTGTTCGGTGTTTAGCCGTCGTAGATCTTTAGTTTATTGGGAAGATTGATGCAAGACTACTCACTATATGTTAAGGTTGTTATGTACCTAACTCTACAAACTATCTTTATTTTAATATCACCTCAGGTTAAATAACATATAATGCATCAACCTACCCCAATGTCTTTTGTCGAGTGAAAAGAATTGGTCCATGTGTCGTATTGTCTTCTAGCGACGTTGTCACCGTTCGAGGCGTTCGAGAGATTGTTCTTGGCCATTTTCGGACAGATAACCCTCTCAGACCTAAACTACCTGTCCCGCGTGCGCCCACTGTGGACTCAGAATCTGTTCAAGTTCGTCTTCGGTGCTTACTTGCTGATGTCAATCGTCGTGATCCTGCCAATCCTCATTGCGATGATGTCGAACACTTATCAACGTATACAGGTAACTTGTTGTCCAGAACGCTAATATTTTGTTCACAGTTACTATGAATCCACTGTACTCCTTCGAGTTGCTCTTCTTTGCTGTATTCGGCCAGACGACCACTGACCAAACAAGAGTGCATCGCAATGACACCAATGTGCAACCAGCCTGGACCAACTATTTGTTCAAAATTGTGTTTGGAATCTACATGTTGGTGTCAGTTGTAGTATTGATCAACCTGCTTATTGCTATGATGTCAGATACGTATCAAAGGATCCAGGTAACATTTAACTGACTAATACATGTAATCATACTACGTACGAGATGATGGTTCACAGTATAAGGACCTTAATATAGCTATCCACCGGCAGGTTGAGGTCACTTTAGGGTCTAATTAAAAAAAACTTGTGATTGTAACTATCTTGACCAGTTTCTGCTCAAATCAAATTCAATTAATCATTTTACCGGCGGTACCTATGCTACTTGAACTATATTAGCTACACTCTGAAGTTATATTAAATGAAATCATATAATATATCATCCAATTTAATTCGGCTATGCTGGTAAAACAACTTATTTTTAAATGCCAAATCTTTATGGAGGAGCGAGGAAGGCAAGGTTTCCAAATTGGACTCATAGCATCTAAACCGGAGAAAGTCTAATTATATTCACCTTATTTTTCAAAGTCTGAGGCATTTCCTTGAAAGATGTACCTAGAACTTCGAACGCAGCTACCTCTTCTGAATCCTGAAGAAACTTTCCACGATACGTTTCAAAGTTCGACTCGACAATGCAATGTGGTTATTTGACACCAGATTTCGTATATTTCAGGCTCAATCAGATATAGAGTGGAAGTATGGTTTATCTAAACTCATTCGCAACATGCACCGGACTAACACCGCGCCGTCACCTCTCAACTTGGTTACGACGTGGCTTATGTGGCTAATTGCCAGGTGTAAGGTAAGAAAGTTTTGTCTAGATACTTCGATTAACAGAATTAAAGATATTCTTATTAAGATAACATAAGATAACATAAATACTCTTTATTGTACATCGTACACAAGCAATAAATAGTAACGTATCACATACATACCTTAAAAGTAATGTACAAAGGGCGGCCCTATCGCTAATAAGCGATCTCTTCCAGACAACCTTTGGATAGAGAGAGATATATACAATATTATGTGAGTAGTGTACAATATATAAATAACTTAAGTAATAGATAAAATAAAGGTGGGGAGAAACAAACAAAGATGAGAGAAAGAATGGTTTGCGAAAAATCCGATGAATAAAATAATTACAAAGTAACCTACTTATAATTCTTAAATACTAAAATATTTATACAATATACAAAATAAGTCCAGTTTTAATGACAGTTCTAACTACAGATCGTAAGATATATATATATATATATATATAGATATATATATAGATAGTCAAAAGTTTGAACGATCCAAGTGTTTATGCACGCCTTACATGTAACGGAAGAACGTTCCAGAAACTGCTTGGACAGTAAAAGATTTGTCAGCGAAACGCGTGGAGTGCATATCCTCTCCAGTATTAAATTTTCCAATGACCTCAAAGACCTCCAATGTGTGTCAGGAAGGAATTTAAATCGTTCTTTAAGATATTGGGGAGTAGAAGAATTTAACAGTACATTGTATAATAGAGAAAGGATATGAGTATTCTGTCGAAGACGAATTGGGAGCCACTTGAGCTTTTCACGGAAATCAGATACATGATCATATTTGCGTAAGCCAAATATGAATCTAATACAAACATTTTGGAGACGCTTAAGCTTGTCTAGTTGCTCCTCGGTGAGATCAAGATAGCTGACGTCAGCGTAATCAAGTAATGGAAGCATTAGAGATTGTGCCAGCGCAATAATTAATATTGTCAATGTAATCAAAAACCCTATATATTGTTAAGGCCTCTCCTACGTCCATTGCCGAACGCTTCTGGTTAGCCCTAGGAAGAATTTCCAGTGGCGCCTAGCGGATTTCCAGTGCCGCCCGTCAAATAAGCCTCTAAAAAATATTTGATGGCGAATATCAGACGCAAATCTATTGCAGAAAACTCAAACCGAACTTTTACTTTATTCGATGCGTTCAATAACACCCATATTTCCCCAGTCATTTTGTTACTTGCATGATGTAATAGACAGATAGCGAACCTATGACCGTTATCGATTTGGCTATATTTGCGAAAGCCTCGTCCGTTCTAAGTGTGTGAGGATGACCTTATCCCAGGTGTTCTTGAGGTGTCCCTTTCCAACTGTAGTTTGCAATAAATTATAAATTACTATAATGATCCAGGCTCGGTTAAGTAAGAAGAAGCGACCAAGCTTAGTGCACATGATCGGATTGCAGAGACAAGATCAGATGAGTGCGCGATCGAAGGCGGGAGCGAAGTGGCTGTCGAAAGTCAAGCGTGGCCAAGTTGTTCCTAGAGGTACTTAATATTAGTTTTGTCATTTACTGCTTGGATGGTGTGTACTAAATACGACAGTGTTGCAATCTGGGGTCGATCCTCGGGTCGGCAAAATATCTTTATGTGTTCCGCAAACCCCAAGTGTGTATGCTCCTATGTATCATATTACAATAAGAATGATAAGAACGACAAAATAAATAATGAAGCCGAAGTTTCATAGAAAGTGTATTTGTTAATCTTTGATGCTAAGCGGCTGGACCTATTTTGGTTAAATTTTGTATGGAGGTAGCTAGAACTCAGGCTTACCAGTCCATCCTTCTGGGAGTCTAACCGGATTTTGAAAGTAAACTGCAGTACCTACTCAAAATACTTCCAACTTAAAAAGTAAGACGTTATTTAAAAAAAAACCCTATATATTTATTTATATTCAATTTTACAGATTCAACACGTCTATCTGTCGTACACTTGAGTCCTCTAGGGTCTCAACTCAGCTTCAATAATGCTACGAAGATAGAAAATGTCGTTGACTGGGAAATAATCGCTAAGAAGTACAGAGCACTAATGAGGGCGGAGTCAGAAGAACCGATTAGTAAAGAAAGTGATGAAGACACAGCTGACAATATATCCGAAGTAGTGCCTAACAATATTGCCAATGCACCGCCTTGAAATTCAATTAATATAACTCAGTGATCCAACTGCTTCGGTAGCGAAGTCTATCCTGTTCATTACCCGGATGAAAACAGAACTTGGTGTGATCCAAAATGTTTGTAAAGAAGTATCTATGTTTCTTTTTTTACTACCTCTAACGGCCGTTGCCGGGAGTCTCTAGTTCACACGCAGCTGGTATTTCCAGTGGCACCCGGCGGACTTTGACCACCTGGGTGGTCACTACGGAGGTTCTATGTCGGTATTATTATTGTATTTAGTTTGTATTGAATTTTTTGTATGGTGATTAAAACCACTGAACGTAATCCGAAAATTCTAGTGTGTGCTATAGACTTTTATAGTAGTAATTGATGTTCCAGTGGTAATTAGATATGAGAAAACTATAAAGAAGGAGATGGGGCATCAGGTATAGTTAAAAAAAATATTTCTATCAGATATTTAGTTCTCATAATCACAATCTCTGCTGAAGGCGTTGTGTGTAAGCGTCCTAAAATATTTATATCTTTATTCAAGGTAATTGTAATATAGTTATGTGTTGTACAAAATGGAGAACATATGAAATGAAAACAAGGATTTAACGTATAAGTAGATTAAACTTGTAAATATATAGTTATAAGTTTGGTATTTTTTTAGAATCGAAATTGTAAAAATATAATAGTTTATAATAATTAATTGTTATAATAGGATAAATTAATTACTTACGCCACTTTTTATGGTATTAGAACAGTAAAAGTTAGATGAACAATAACATTTCATAACTATGTACTAATAATATTTACAATCAACAAAATATCTTTTGAAAATTCCTCCGCGTCATTGCCGACCTTCTAGAATACTGGCTGTTTTGCCACGTTGGATGGCGATACTTATTCTTTGGGCCAGAAAATAGTCAGCCTTCTTTAAAATTAGATACATACATTAAATCACGTCTGTTTTCCGAAGGGGTAGGCAGAAGCATGTTATACGCCCACTTATCCCCAGTAACCACTTACTAGGTGGCCAGAGCCTTATCTTTTGATCAGTAGGCTGACCACTTGCAGGTGAGGTTCACTTGGGACCCTAAGATCGTGGTGGGACTACTTTCCAACCATAAGTTACATGTAATATGAGTAACTGATGTCTAAACGAGACTTGATCATGATATTTAGTAACAGAAGTAAAATACCCCAATTCAATTCAATTCCTTGGTACGGCCTCTGCTTGCACTTGCAGCATGAGTAACTGATGTCTAAACGAGACTTGATCATGATATTTAGTAACAGAAGTAAAATACCCCAATTCAATTCAATTCCTTGGTACGGCCTCTGCTTGCACTTGCAGCATGAGTAACTGATGTCTAAACGAGACTTGATCATGATATTTAGTAACAGAAGTAAAATACCCCAATTCAATTCAATTCCTTGGTACGGCCTCTGCTTGCACTTGCAGCATGAGTAACTGATGTCTAAACGAGACTTGATCATGATATTTAGTAACAGAAGTAAAATACCCCAATTCAATTCAATTCCTTGGTACGGCCTCTGCTTGCACTTACAGCATGAGTAACTGATGTCTAAACGAAACTTGATCATGATATTTAGTAACAGAAGTAAAATACCCCAATTCAATTCAATTCTTTGTTATGGCCTCTGCTTACACTTGCAGCAACTTGCCAACCTTAGGGCGCTGTTTACACTGATTTGATATTGACATTGACAATGACATGAGGGTCAGACAGCACGCGGCCGGGTGGAAACTTGAATGAGAGGGAAAGGACCTTTGTGGTTCCCCGAATGTTTCTGTTGGATTACAAAAACCGTGCTCATGAATGTATGTAACATTAATGTAAGTATTTATTAGTTTCTGCGTGTGTCATATCCTCTCAAAAGGGTCCCTTTTTCCTCGAACAGCCGCGTAGTACCAACATGTACTGGGGTGCCTAAGTCCTGGGTTTAATCTATTAATCTATAGGAATCACATTGTCGATCCGGTAAAAATACTTAGATAGTCCTTTCTGTATTTAGCTTACTGTCTATATTATCTTTTAACATAAGTTTACATGTATGTGTACATAATAATTAGGTATTATAACTAGTAATCTTGTACAAAATATATAGAATAAAATAATATTATGTAAAAAAACGTGCTGTGCGCGGAATAATTAGTGTTTATACCTACTCGTAATTATTGTGCCTATTTCTCTTGGTTTATTAGTAATTATTCTGAATAAATATCGTTTTAATCTCATTTGCTAAGAAATTACAACTTTGGAAATCTTTGTACATTCATAGATAAGTGTAAAACAATACGAATTAGTTATAATAAGACAGGGGATGTTATTTTTCCAGTAACGCGTTGTTTAGGGTTACGAGTAATTAAAAACTACTCATATTTTTTTATAAATAAACGTGTTGTGTATTTGTGTAACTGTATTGTTTTAAATAAATCAGTGCATTTTATGTTTCTCTTTTATTTTACATAAATGCCTAGCTCGGACTGCAAAGATTCTATTTAGTGGAACCTTTGTATCATTTTTACCGCTCTAGGAAATTTGGTTTGAATTACAGATGGAACCTTTTAACATCTTTACCGGCTGTAGGAAATTTGGTTTGAATTACAGATGGACCCTACTAACATCTTTACCGGCTGTAGGAAATTTGGCTTGAATTACAGATGGAACCTATTAACATCTTTACCAGCTGTAGGAAATTTGGTTTGAACTAGAGATGGAACCTATTAACATCTTTACCGGCTGTAGGAAATTTGGTTTGAATTACAGATGGAACCTATTAATATCTTTACCGGCTGTAGGAAATTTGGTTTGAATTACAGATGGAACCTATTAACATCTTTACCGGCTGTAGGAAATTTGGTTTGAATTACAGATGGACCCTATTAACATCTTTACCGGCTGTAGGAAATTTGGTTTGAATTACAGATGGAACCCATTAACATTTTTACCGACTGTAGGAAATTTGGTTTGAACTACAGATGGAACCTACGAGTATTAACATCTTATCGGCTGTGGTTAGAATTACAGAGTGGTTATCATGTATATAGTACCCGGTAACGGCAATAGGCTTTCGGATATAGGCGTGATGTATTGGAACGTACCTACCAATGACGGTCCGTGTAGTCCTTTTATAATGGTGTCAAGTACAATTTTGTTTCAAAATAATAACAATGAATAACGTATTTATATATGTATAATAAAGGGGGGCCGCGGTCGCACTCTTGCGACTTATGCCTGACATAAGGGGACCCAAAGGTCTTGGTTGTCGGAATTTAAGTTCCCATGAATGTTCTATTACCTACATTTATATTTGGTGCACGGTAGGTGCACCAAAGTAGACACTGGTATGTGTATGCGACTGCCGTCCCTGAGGTCTCCGGGGTCAATTACCGAGTCGAATTAAATATTTGTTTGATCCATAAATGTTTATTTCGGAGTTTGGGTATTTTCTATGTGTATTTAGTATTTATTTTATTTTATTTATTTATTTATGTACAACACACAGAGAGAAATAAAACAATAATACAAACAGAACAATGAGCAGTTAGTACAAGGGCACTACTTATTCCTAAAGGAATCTCTTCCAGCAGGACAGAGAGGAGATGTAAAGGTGACAAGGCAACATGTGTGCAGTGCAATAAAAATAAACTTACATAAACTAAAGGTGTATTATAATATATACATAAATAAATACATACTGTACTATAATATACTTAAATATATAAGAGACTACAATATACTACAATATTACCCAATAATATATGTAACTAAGATAAAGAGGAGAGGTAGTGTGCTTTTACTTTCTTTTTAAATAGAGTAAGAGTTCTACAGCTTTGTATGTCCGGGGGGAGTGAGTTCCACAGCCTGACCGCATGAACGGAAAAGGAATAGGAATAAAAATCAGTATTGTGGGAGGGATAATTTAGGCGGTATTTGAGGTGGGACCTACACAGGATACCGGGTGCGTTCATATATTAGAAAGTATTTACTTATTTAGAAATAAGTATGTTTATCGAAGTATGTTTAGAGAAGCAAAACTCGACACAATACCATATACCAACCCGTCTGGCCAGCGTGGTATAGTGTAGGCTCAATTCTTCACTATCCGGGTAGGCCTTTGCCCAAAAGTGGGCGTCGAAAGATGATGATTGACGACAAAACACTTTGACATTGTAAATTGTCTTTCTTTTTTTTTTGTTTGTGTAATTTTAATTGTAATAATACCTATTTTATTGTACCTGATATTGAATACTATATTATTATTATATTGCTGACATTTAATTAACTATACTTATCTGTAATAATCAAAAAACTACTTATAATATTTGTATGCCATATTTTTTGGCTAAGCATGTTGATACAAATCTTTAAAAATATCTGTGACACCTATGCATTTGACGCTGTTGTGATACACATAACACATGTTTTACAAATAAATACATCTTTATCTTTATCTTTTATCTTTATCTTTATGACGTAACAGCAAGAGGTGTAAAATGTGGGTTCATCGTATGTACCTCTGCTACTACTATTCCGGGGATATTGGCGTGATTGTATTCATAACATGATCACAACTGTTTTTCCGAAAGGATAGATTTCGCCAGTAATTTTATACCTCGTACTTATTAGGGAAGCAAACATTTTGCCGCCGAACTTCGATCAAATATGTCTTTACATCGATGCCGCCGAGTTATGATTTGTAGGGTTCCGTACCCATAGGGTAAAACGGGAACCCTATTACTGAGACTCCGCTGTCCGTCCATCCGTCCATCCGTCCTTCTGTCTTGCGGTGTATCTCATGAACCGTGATAGTTAGAAAGTTGAAATTTTCACATGATGTATTTCTGTTGCCTTTATAACGACATATACTAAAAAACAGAATGTAATAAATATTTAAGGGGGCTCCCATACAACAAACGTAATTTTTTTAGTACGGAACCCTTTGTGGCGAGTCCGACACGCACTTGGCTGGTTTTTTTATTTTGAAACCAGAGAGTTGAGGGTTGTAAGTAAATCTTAAATGATAATATGAGTTCGCTATACTCATATTATCATATAAGATTTACTTACAACCCTCGGAAAAATTATTTGTAAGGATATTTAACACAGTATAAAACAAAGTTCGCTGTTTGTCCGTCCCTATGTTTGCTGATTTCACCAATTAATAGAGTGGTTTTCTACGAAGGTTTTAGTATATAATTTGTCACGCGGGCGACGCCGTTGGAGGTAGTATTTGATAATTAAATAAACCAGGGGACCACCATCACTGCTGCACGTCGACTGCAAACCGACTGCGGTTAGTTTGTACGTATACTGCAGTCGTACTATCTGCTTTTATCCTGCAATTTTGCAGCTGGAGTGTAATTTAAATGCCGTCCATCTGTCTAGACCCTTAAAAGTTACATGCCTGCCATATCATAATTATACTTATAGTTAATCGAAAAGGCAATAAAATTATTAAGTAGGTTATAAATATTAACTTACTGAAATAATAGTTACTAGTTATCACGGCGAACTTTGTATCGCCTCAAATATAAAAAAAAAAAGAATATTTTAATATTTCATGCAAATGTATGTATTATTAATCTTCCATGCTGGCCTGGGAGCGAAGGAAAAACTTAGAATGGTCCAGCCCTTACACAACCCGGGGTGTCGTAGAAGTCGACTGAGGGAGATGGCCCGGTGCACAATAACCAGCACTGCAGGGCACCCATCAGGCGGGGGACAAACCGTCCACAATAGCATTCCCAAGGAGGGTTGACGTCAGGCAGGCGGCCGGTTGTAAAAAAAACCATTGCCAAAACCATTTTTGCAACATGAGGAGCAATAATAGAGAGCGAAATAGGGCTAGGGCGTACCCCACAGGCGACGCGCAGGGACAGCACCCGGTACCTGTGGGAAATGGACAAGGGTTGTCGCATAGGGGGTGGATGCGACGTAAGACGTAAGCCCATCGCGAAAGAGAAGTAAGACTGAGGTATGCAAGTTGGAATGTTGGCTCTATGACTGGGAAAGGAAGAGAGTTGGCCGATGTGTTTAAGAGAAGAAGAATAAATGTGGCATGTTTGCAGGAGACTAAGTGGAAGGGTGCAAGTGCTAGAGAGATTGGTGAAGGATATAAGTTATATTACATTGGGAGTGATGGAAAAAGGAATGGAGTTGATGTAGTACTGGATGGTAACTTGAAAGAATGCGTGACGGATGTGAAAAGAGTAAAGGACAGGATAATAGTTGTGAAAGTAGTATGGGAGAGTATGGTGCTAAATGTGATCAGCGTGTATGTACCACAGAGCGGGTGTGATGACAGAGAGAAAGAAATTTTTTGGGAGGAATTTGATAAAGTCATGATTAGTATACCAGAAAGTGAAGAAATACATATAGGAGGAGATTTTAATGGACATGTAGGAAGAGTAAATGAGGATTATGAAAGAGTGCATGGAGGATGGGGATACGGAACCCGGAACAGTGACGGTGAAACACTACTGCAGGTTGCTTCCTCCCTTAACCTGGCCATAGTGAACACGTGGTTTCGTAAACAGGACTCACACCTAATCACCTATAAAAGTGGTGTTCATTTGACACAGATTGACTATTTCCTAATCCAGGGGAGTAGGTTGGTCTGTGTCAAGGACTGCAAGGTGCTGCCAGGAGAAGGGGTAGTGAAGCAACATAAGCTATTAATAATGGACTTAAAGACCAAAGTAATCTCACAAAAAGGCAATAAACGCCCCCCTCCTCGAATTATGTGGTGGTTGATAGAGAAGAAAGAATATGCAAGTAAGTTTAAAGAACGAGTGGTGAATAAAATGATAGAAATGAGAGATATGATGGATAAATCAGTGGATGAATGTTGGAATGAAATGGCGAGTTGTATCAGGAAAGTAGCAAAAGAAGTGTTTGGAGAAACGAAAGGTAAAGGTGTACTTGATAAGGATACATGGTGGTGGAACAGAGAAGTGCAAAAGGTAATTAAAGAAAAAAAGAACGCTTTTAAGGAATGGCAAAAAGAAAAAGGGATTGAAAGTGAAAAAGAAGAAAAAAAGGAGAAGTATAAGGAATGGAGCAAAAAAGGCGAAAAAAGCGGTAGCAATAGCTAAATCTCAGGCCCAAGAGCAACTATACAATGCTCTTGATGGAACTAAGGGCCAAAAAGAAATCTACCGCTTAGCGAAAGACAGAGATGATAGAACGAAGGACGTAAGACATGTAAGATGTATAAAAGATGAAAAGGGTAAGATTTTAATAATAGAAGATGAAGTAAGAAATCGATGGAAGGTGTATTTCGAAAAACTTATGAATGAAGAGAATGCATGGAGTGGAAATTTAGAAGAGAGACGTGTGAATGTAGGTTTAGTGAAGGAGATTGATAGAAATGAAATAAGAAAAGCGGTACGAAATATGAAGAATGGGAAAGCCGTAGGGCCCGACGGTATTCCAGTGGAAGCGTGAAAGATATTGGAAGAAGATGGATATGCGTGGCTGACATTATTCTTCAATAAGTTGTTGTATGAAGTGACGATCCCCGGTGAATGGTGCAATAGTTCTCTAGTGCCCATTTTTAAAAATAAGGGTGATGTGCAAAACTGCGGCAACTATCGAGGAATTAAGCTCATGTCACACAGTATGAAAATTTGGGAGAAAGTGATAGAGAAACGAGTGCGAGAGGAAAGCGAGATTACCCAAAACCAGTTCGGGTTTAAGTCGCGGGACTACAGACGCCATATTTGCACTCCGCCAGCTGTGTGAAAAATATAGGCGTGCACATAAAAACTTGCACATGGTGTTTGTAGATCTCGAGAAGGCATACGATCGGGTACCCAGAACGGTTTTGTGGTGGGCCTTGAAAGAGAAAGGTGTGCCTGGGAAGTATATAGAGTTAATCTGTGCGATGTATTGTCGATCGAAAACCTACGTACGAACCGCTGCTGGCAACACCGACGAGTTCAGTGTCGCGGTAGGCTTGCATCAGGGCTCGGCGCTAAGCCCATATTTCTTCCTGTTAATAATGGATGCTTTGACATCGGAGATACAGGAAGAGACCCCCTGGTGTATGCTATTTGCCGATGACATTGTACTCGTCGGTGAAGACGGGCCTGAGGTACAGAGTAGATTGGAAGAATGGCAATGTAAACTGGAGAGTGTAGGCTTGAAAATCAGTAGAACCAAAACTGAGTACAGGTTCTCTGATTTCGGCGGTCTCTCCAGTCCTACACCCATGGTGTTAGACGGCACACCAATACCAGTTTGCTCCAGTTTCCGGTACCTCGGCTCTCTTATCCAGGAGGATGGGGAAATCGATCGTACAGTGAAGCACAGAATTGACGCAGGTTGGATGAAATGGCGGCAGGTTAAAGCCACTATATGCGACCCCCAATTTCCTCCGAAACTTAAGGGGAAAATTTACAAGACTGTCGTCAGACCTGCCGTCCTGTATGGACTTTCATGTTTGGCCGTAAAAGCGACGGATGAAAGACAATTGCATGCAGCGGAAATGCGAATGTTAAGATGGATGTGTGGTGTGACAAGAATGGATAGGGTAAGGAACGAGTATATTAGAGGAAGTTTGAAAGTTGCACCAGTGAATGAAAAATTGAGAAGCGAGCGGCTGTCATGTTATGAGAAGAGAGGAAAGCAATGTCGTTAGAAAGGTGCAAAGTATGACTGTAGAGGCTTTAAGAAGTAGAGGTAGGCCAAAGAAAAGATGGATGGAATGTGTGATGGATATGACAAGGAGAGGAGTGAATGAAGAGATGACTTCTGACAGAGGTGTGTGGAGGAGAAAGACTTGTTGCGCCGACCCCAAATAATTGGGATAAGGGCAGGTAGATGATGTATGTATTATTAATTATAATTGAAAACGCCACGGACGGACAGACAAATTGTCGTATTAGATATATAGATCTGGCAAAACTTAGCCTTAAGCCTTTGCCAAGTTGCAACTGGATTAAAAAAAAAGTGGGTACTTAGTAATTCATTATATTTATATTTACTAGTGAGTTTAGTAAGATGTACCTCGTTTTTATTTTAGATAACGAAGTACCACGAATAATATTGATGATTTTTGTTATTATAATGACTTTTGTATATCATTATATTAAAATTAATCGATTACTTAATCATAATCATAGATTATAACGACATAATGTTTATTTATGTTGTATAAAGATGCAAATGTGTGGGTAGTTGTGAAAGATTCAAATTAGAAGTTAATATCATTTAAAAGTTTTTAGTTTTCAAAACTTTTCAGTGAATTTGTCAACTAAATAGTAACTAAAAAAATTCAGTTAAATAACAGACAACTCAAGATGTACAAGTCCCGACTAAGAATTATTATTGACGATCATAATTACGAGTTTAGGATGAGGGATAGTGGTGAACCAAAGAGTAACTGTGTACTGAATTGATAAGACTGAAACCATTAAACACATCTTATCCAAATCATTATAGGAATTAGAAGGTAAGATTTCTTCATAGATAAGTATAAAACTTATTGTAACAAGAGACGCCCAGGACTTTAATTTGCTATGCCACAGCGGCTGGCACGTAACATTTTGTTGCTTTTCATCAACATTTCATCGCTAGGCAACGGGTTTCAAATTATTTCAAAATTACAATACATATAGCTGCTACTTTTTATTAAATTCACTCGGCCATTTGGACATAACCCGTTATAAATGTGCCCGGTGACGGCAATAGGCTGGCCCCCTATTACGTGAAACTAAAAATACTGGTAAATTGTGGGCGTGTAATGCACCTCAGCCCTTCGGGGATATAGACGTGATATGTGTATGTATGTAACAAGAACTATTAGTGTCAAAGTTCAAAGTAAAATTTATTTATTGATTTGGCAAAATACTGGCATAGTGTGGGTGTGTAAGGCACCTCAGCCTATCCCTTCAGGGATATAGGCATGATGTATGTCTATTTGTATTTATGTGATATAATATGTACTAAAAGTGGGCATTACTTTCTTTTACAGTAACTTCGCCTCAATTTACTTTAAGACTTCTAGTTTGGCAATGTTTCCTAAATTCATTGAGGAAGTTGCATGCGTACAGCTAATTCTTTCTTTCTTTCTTTGACTACGAATTCTTGTTTTCTATTATAATGTTAATATTAATTAGTAATGTACTTATAACCGTTTCGAACAAACCTGTCAAACAAACTGTCGCAGTCGGCGCGGCGTCTGGCGTGGCGGCGAGGTTGCGTCATTTTGTATCGGTTGTTTCGGTGTCAACGACCTTTTTATGTCAATCTGTTGTAAATAACAATGATAAATATACTTACCTACATGATGATTTATATGTGTAACTAGGTCGCCGCAGTCGCGAAACGTACCGTTACGCTGCAGCATATATTTGAGCGAAGCGAGTTTTGATTCAAAGCGATATAACTCTGTCAAAGTATTTTTTGTCATTACGCTATGGGAATTTTTACCATCAATTAAATTATTTTTATTTGATCGAAATTCAAAATTCTGGCTTCGTAAGAACCTGGGTAATTCTGTAAGCTTTTGATGAGTGCAAGAAAATCCGAAATCGACCGAGTATTCGCCGAGAAACAATTTAACACAATTTAACATAAATCGTAATTTGAGTCACCCGTTGAGAGCTCAATCATAACACTTTTAACTGCACTAAGTAGGTATGTAATTTTATGACATTTATTATTTTTAATAGATACCTAGAAATGATCTTAGATCAATCCGAATTGGCTAGGTTAAGTTATCGTAGAAATTTAATATAAATAGTAATGCGTCACGAACTTAAATTGCTGCTAAAATTATAATCTTTTGAGGTAATTATTTGCTGTGCAATCAGTATTTCGGCTTAGGAAAGGGATTTTTTTAGTACAAATTGAGGTTTTTTTATTAGCAGTTAAAAATTACTCTTTAATTAATTGCACACATACACAATACAAACATATATTATAATCATGCCCTTGTCCCCGAGTAGGTAGGCAGAGGTGTGTTACACACACACATTTCGCCAATTTTATTGTTATGTAATAGGGGGTGTATATATTGCCGTTACCGAGCAGTAATTTATTAGTAATTATGTGTGTATATTGTAATATTAGTAAATAAATGATTTGGTATATGTACCTATTACCTAATAAACTTGTTAAAGTCATATAATTTACTTAATTTATTTAATTTACCTAATAAATAACGTGATCTGGGCGTGTTACCTTTGATTCTCAATATGTTTACGACAACATCTATGTACGGAAGAACATAGATCTCTTCAAAAAAAAATCCGGTAACCATAATTTTAATACAAGAAATAAAAATAAACTGGCAATGAGAAAAATTAGACTTCATAAACTTGCTGATAAAAATGCATGGTCACCCTAAATCTTCTGTTGTTAGCCACTCGTACAATACAATATAAATTGTAACACAATGTAAACAAAATAATAAGTATTAAAAAAGAAAATGGATAATGTACCTGAGTTTCTTGCTGGTATCTTCTCAGAAGAACCAACTTACCGAACCAGCGAAAGAATCATTTTCAAATGGTTATTTATGTATGTACTTAATTTAGTATTTTTATAATATTGTTTTGACATAAAATTGTAAAATTTTGACATTCATAACATAATATTATATGTTATGTTATGAATGTCAAAATTTTCAAATGGTTATTTATGTATGTACTTAATTTAGTATTTTTATAATATTGCTTGACATAAAATTGTAAAATTTTGACATTCATATGTGCTCTTTATGTGCCTAAACTGAATAAACGAAATTGATTCTTTGATCCTTAATTGTAATCAGTAGATTCGATTTTATTAAAAATTAGAATATTGTCGTACTTGAATAGGTAGTTATGAAACTTAATATTGTATGCCTTAATGGTGGGACACTGCCGACCGTTTCTTTTAATGTTAACATCGGGTGTTAACTTTGGGTGCAAAGGGGCTCTACCAACATCTTTAGGGCCCCAGCGACCTCACCTGCTAGTGGCGCACCTGCTGATCAACGGACGAGGCTCGTTAATTTACGGTAACTATGGAGTGGCTTCGGCCCCTACGTGGGTACCAGGTGGTACAATAGTGTTGGTCCGGGGGGTACCACTGTGCAGCTGTGCTAAAGCCCGCAAGTAACCCAGTCCAGGCTGGGTTGCGTTAGGGGTTCAGCAGCTGCACCGCCGGGCCCGGGGCGATGTATGGTGCAGCAGGCATGGACCAGTGGGGGCGAAACGGAGTCTAGTGTGGGTGGTGTGGGTCGATTCGCCGGCCAGGGAGACCCTTAGCAACGGCGTTGCCGCGGCCGCCCGCAACACAGTCATGGGGCCCGCCTGGGACCAACCACCCCAGGAGGCTGCCCCACATGTTGCGCATAATCCTGATGTGGGATCGCCGCTCCGGGTGGTAACCGGTGTGGGGTAGCGGTGGCCTTGCATCAGGGGGGTTTGGGAGCCCTTCCGTCCGGCGAGTCGGCTCCGACCTAACCACACGGTTCTAGACAAAGCTACCCCCTGCGCTTTGTCACTTACTGCTGCACCAAAGGTCGCACTGTCTTCACGCTTCTTCTTCTTCTTCAAAATCTACAATGGCGGTGCAACAAAAAAAAGTAAACGTTTCACAGCGGCCCTAGGAAACCCCACAACTTCACTTTTCGAGGTGGAGTTCACTAACGTCCGTGGACTCCATGCGAACCTCGATGCCGTCCACCATCACCTTGAGACGGCACGGCCCGCTGTTATGTTCCTCACGGAGACACAAATACGCCGCCCTGACGACACGTCTTACCTGTGTTACCCCGGCTATGTCATCAAGGAACAATTTCGAGACAAAGCCGGGGTGTGCGTGTTCGTTAGGGCAGATGTTTGCTGCCGCCGGTTGCGCTGCCTAGAGAACCCCTCCAATTCCCTCCTTTGGCTGCACGTAGACCATGGCTCTATGAGCCAGATCTACGTGTGCGCTCTTCCAGTACCTCAGCGAGACGGCTGATGAAGCGCAGGTGCGGTTCCCGAACGCTGACCTAGTATTTCTGAGGGACTTCAATGGCCATCACATTGAATGGCTGGGGTCCCTCAAGACTGATCATGCGGGTAGGGCCGCCCATGCGTTCGCTCTCTCCCACGGTCTGACCCAGATGGTATGCGGGATCACCCGGATTCCAGACAGGTCAGATCACGCGCCCGCTCTGCTGGATTTACTGCTGACGAGTCGCCCAGCCCAGTACAGTGTTGCGGTAGGAGCCCCATTGGGTAGTTCCGACCACTGTGTTGTTCACGCTGGCATGAAGGTATCACCTCCTGCACGTGCTGTACAAACGTCACGACGACTATGGCACTACTCGTCAGCGGATTGGGACGGTCTACGCGATTATTATGCGTCCGTCCCCTGGAGCCAGCGCTGCTTTGTAGGAAAGGCTCGCTCGGATAGCGCTTCTGCGATTGCTGGCGAGATCAGTTTAGGGATGGAATATTAGATCCCTTTCACTGATGTCGCCAGTATCCGCAGAGCCCGTCCCTGATTCGGGCGAGATTGTGCCAAAGCTGTTCGACAAAAACAGTCAGCATATCGCGCCTGGATCAGGGCCCGGGCTGTACGCGACCCAAACGTGGGCCACCTTAAAGCAGCGTACAACCGGGCCACAAAATCCAGCAAGAGGGTCTTTAAGAGAGCGGATGCCCAGCGCATTGCGCGGCTTGGTCAGGAGCTCACTTCCCATCCCACGGGCAGCCGTGGATACTGGCAACTGGCCAAAGCCGTGCAATCTAATTTCTATCAGCCCTCGCTGCCACCGCTGCGTTACCCAGATGGAACACTGGCTCACAAAGCCCAAGAGAAAGCGGATATGCTCGCAGACCTCTTTGCGGCTAATTCCCGGGTCGACGACCGTGGCCTGCAGCCCCCCGCCATCGCCAACTGTGGCCACACTATGCCTGACATTGTACTCAGGCAATGCGATGTACGGGCAGTGCTGCGATCACTCGACACGCGGAAAGCCAGTGGCCCTGACAGCATTTCGGCGGTGGTACTACGGAAATGCGCAGCTGAGTTGTCTCCTGTATTAACTCGTCTGTACCGCCTGTCTTACTCCACAGGAATCGTGCCGGAGGTCTGGAAAGAGGCGAACGTACAACCGATCCCCAAGAAAGGGGATCGGTCTGATCCAGGCAACTATCGACCCATAGCTGTCACCTCAGTCATCTGCAAGGTGTTTGAGCTCATCATCAACAATAAATGATCGGCAATACGGCTTCAGGCCAAAACGATCAACGGGTGATCTTCTGGCATTCGTAACTCATGTCTGGGGTGAGGCTATGGAAAGGCACGGCGAGTCCTTGGCGATTAGCCTGGACATCGCCAAAGCCTTCGATAGAGTCTGGCATGCTTCGCTCCTTTCCAAGCTTCCGGCATATGGTCTACCTCCTCAACTGTGAAGGACCACCTTGACATCCTTGACATAGACTTTCGTCGAGACCTCAATAATAAAAACTACATCGAAAGATGTATAGGGCTAGATGTATAGTTTCCGCGAAGCTTCGAGGAAACTAGGAATACTGAATAAGGTAAAGAGATTCTTTACACCGGACCAGAGGGGCCTGCTGTACAAGACGCAGATTAGACCCTGCGTCGAATATTGCTCTCACCTCTGGGACGGTTCCGCGAAGTATCGGCTGGACGCTCTCGACACTATGAAGCGACGGGCTATCCGTATTATAGATTGTCCGGAGGTAACGGGAAGCCTTGAGCCGCTAGCTCAGCGCCGAACAATAGCTTCCTTGGCCGCATTCTACCGTATTTACCACGGCGAGTGTTCTGAAGAGCTCTTCAATCTGATCCCACCCTCTTCCTTCCGATCCCGAACAACGCGTACCGGGCAGAGATGCCACTCCCACACAGAGGATAACATGTTCGCGAGAACCGAGCGTTTTAAACGTTCGTTTTTCTGCCGAACGATAGTGGCCTGGAACGCCCTGCCTGTGCACGTGTTTCCTCCCATATATAATCCTGGGTTCTTTAAGCGGAGCGTGAAGAGGCACATCAGTATTTCGTCAAGTTGAGGGCCACTCTCTATAGTATTGTGTGCTGTAAGAGTGGCCCACAATCGCTAGACGTCGTCACGACTTACCACCAGGCGGGCGGCGTCAATTTGGCGAACGAAATATAAATAAAAAAAATAAAAAATCGTACGTAAATCCGGTGACCCACAATCCGAATAATAAATGAAATGAAATAAATGAAAAATCTTGAGCAGCAAATAAGAACCTGAACCTTTCTATTCCGAGACGCCCAGGCCTTTAATTGGCTGTGCCACAGCATCTGGCACGTAAGATTTTGTTGCCTTTCATTAACATTTCCATGCAAGGCCACGGGATTCATTTTTTTTTCAAAATTACGATATTGCTGTTACTTTTTATTAAATTCATTTGGCCATTTTGAACGTAACCCATTATATGTGTGCCCGGTGACGGCAATAGGCTTGCCCCCTATTACGTGGGACTAAAAATACTGGCAAATTGTAGGAGTGTAATGCATCTCTGCCTACCCCTTCGGGTATAGGCGTGATATGTGTGTCTTTAATTCATTGCACACCAAGGTACTTAATACATTAAAAATGAAGAATTAGAAATTAAAAGAAATGGTACTAGTTATCCCAGCAAACTTTGTATCGCCTCAAATATATAAAAAAAAAAAAACTTATGTAATTTGAAAAACGCGACGGACGGACAAATTCTCGTATTAAATATGTAGATGATAACCTAACAGACTGGGCCTGAGGTGGCAACAAGTCGTATTCGTACCTAATACAATACTCGGGGTTGACTACGCCAATTCGAAGTCCGTTATATCTTGTTACACTTTAACTATGTCTGATGCTCGACCACTTATTTGTACGAGTCTGCTATGAAACAAACAAACATTACACCAGTGGTTCATTTCAACTAAAGTCCGTTATATCTTGTTACACTTTACCTATGACGACTCATTCATTATTATTTTCATCGGTACTTCAATTCTTACCGTGTTTATATGACCAAGTACGTTTCATATGCATGCTACGTTTCACCTAAACACTTTTAATTTTAAGTACCTACGTTTTCTCTTATGCTGGGGCACACTAACGGGAAACGTCAATGCCCATCATCGCGATAAATATTGCGTTAAATATTAACGCGTTAATTTGAGTGGACACACTTGAACGATCAACGTGAATGCCCATGAATGGCGATAAAATTGACGTTAATGTTCTTTGAATTTTTTGAATTTAATTTCTCCTTGAATTAAAAGACTTTTTAAATTTGTTTAAATGGGTTCTATAATAATAACCTATTTTCAATACTAAGTTAGTATATCGTGGCTACACTAACGTTGAACGGCCATCAACGCGATAATTAATGGCATTTCCCGTTAGTATGGCCCCATATAATAAAAAAATCAACCTATCCCAGGAATCCATCGAGAGCTTCCTGGGATCGGTTGATTTTTTCTTTTTATATTTAATATTTAACATGAATATAGCCTTCGTAATGCAAAAAAGTAGTAAATATTTTTTCTTTAATTTCATCTTTTAATCACACTTAAATCCTTCCCTCATAAGTAGCCGCTGAAGTTAAATACACTTTGTTCCGTCAAAACATATTATAAAACTTCCCCGACATAGTAATGTAGTAATGTAGGTATTTTCCATAAAGGTAGATTGGAAATTGAAGACGGATGTCCATCTCCTATGCTTACGTAATCTAACGTGGTCGTAATCGCGGGCAAAATCTAGTAATATCATAAAATTTTGTTTGCGTCAACGCTTTTTCTATTGCTTTTTACGTGTTTTGATAATACATGCTAAGCAGATTAGGCAAACTATGTTATATGGCTGAAATAGGAATGTAAATAGGTATAAAGAACCTTGATCAAATATTACGTAGATAAAACAGTATTCCACCAAATAGTTTTACACAAAATAACTCTTGGATATAATGACTTTAGTTGAAATGAACCACTGGTGTAATGTTTGTTTGTTTCATAGCAGAATCGTACAAATAAGTGGTCGAGCATCAGTAAGTTAAAGTGTAACAAGATATAACGGACTTCGAATTGGCGTAGTGAACCCTCATCCGATTGGTGTGATTTATTTATGCCGTAATGCAATTAACCTGTCTTTCACTCCGTCTTATTTATTTCGCCGTTCCGGCGAACCACCTAGTTTACACACAGCCTACACAGCCTACAGACTAATAAATACATGATATAATTAGATATATAACTATCTTGCTTATAACAAGCCCACATGGATAAATAAAATACCACTTTTTACACTAATACCAAGTAGCAACAATACGAGCGAAAGACTCATGAAAGAAAATTAAAAAATAAAACAGCAAAGACAGAATATAAATTTTAATTTTTTCAGGTATAAAAATTTAAATTTTCAGTTACTAACATCTCTGCAATTATTGGGGCATGGTAACTATATCATGCCCCAATAATGAGTTACATAAATAATGAGTTACTTAGTCATATTCTTATTCTAATTAAACACAATTAAATTGTTTAAATACAACACACAAATAAAAGAGAAATAAAACCATACATTAAACTAAAATTAATTACTTACGTAACAGTTTTTACTTCCTTTGAACTATAAATATGTGATAGTAACTAATTAAACACATTGCACTTTATGGAACAGACGCATTCTCGTTAATATCAAATAAACATGTATTTACTTTTACCAATAACACTACTATTACTCAGTAAGTAATACTATATATTTTTATACTATACCTACTAGTTGATATAGTCTCCTTAACAATTCCCACGGGAACATATTACTGGGATATAAGCACTAGGGGATAATCAAGCACATAGGTACTCGTATTAGTAAACTTTAAAACCGTTTCATAGGCTAATCAATTCAGTACATACTTACTTCAAACAAACAAAGAATCAAATCTTTCCTCTCGACGATATTAGTGTCTGTAATCTACATGAGAATCTTCTCATGTAGATTACAGACCTTAAAACAATTTAACATGGTCACAGATATAAGAATACCATTTAGTATTATTGAAATGAAAAATTCATGAACAGTAATAGTAACGTTCATTCTAGTAGGTACGTTTATTATGTTCAGCGCCATCTATTAGCATATTTAGCAGAGTTATCGATCAAAAACAGTGTTTTGCTTAGTGCCTGACTAAAATTTGTCACGGAATATTACATTTTGTTAAAAATTATGAATAAGAGCTTGAGAGCCCAAATGTCATTGCTCTAGTCATAAAAAAAATATATAATATAGACATTATCTTCCTAGATTACAAATCTAGATTAAAACGGGTTTTACCACGTGATTTTTTGGAGACGGATACAAGTAGCGCCACCTAGTTTAAAAATGATCAACTATCTTATTGGTCCCGTTTTAATGTTCGCGATAGCATCCCAGTGACATGGTAAAAGTAGGGTCAACTATTTTCTACTCGTAATCTATGGTAATACTGCCTTCCATGAGCTTTGGAAGAATTTTATTTTCTACGTTCGTACTTTTAGTCTATAGATAGGTATTTACAGCAAATTTATATTATCAGTCTGGGTCCCATCAAGATTTTAATACGTTTAAAACGTTATCAAAAAACAGACAAGTGCTTGGCTGGCTTGGTTTAAATTCATTTGTGTTTCTAGATAGGCTTTGGTTTACAACCACGTTTTAAATCGTGTAGGTATTCGGTATTTTTGAGGTCAACATCACCTTAAACAGGGCAATAATTCAATTCATATAAAAATATTTTTGTACTTTCAGTGTCCTTCCAAACAACAGAAGCAGCATCTCTTAGATGCTATCAAGGGTATGTTCATTTCACTTTCTCATTTTAAGTGGACCCCTGTACATTAACTAAAGTAAGGCCAGCGAAACTAAATATGAATTTTAATTCTTTCTTCTAATCGCTGTCGTCTGTAATCAGAGAGCTACACGAGTCGAACCGCTACCGCAAATTCATTGCTCTATGTCTGTTTTAGACCACAAAGCTACGAATTTCGGACCTGAGACAGAAGATTCGTTGGAAGAGTCCAAATGTTGACATCTGCGGTACTAATTGTTTTGCTGTATGTACCACGAAACACAACGACAGCAGCAGCTCTCGTTGACCAACTTACGTGATTACTGCATACGTGTGATAAGTATGATATAATAATTCGCTCGCTATCGCAATGTTACTCAGTAACTAGTAATACGGTACGTTTGTTGAAAAAAATGTCTCGATGGCCTTTCTTTAGATCTAAATATACTTTGCTGCCTCGGTGGCGCACTGGTATGTGTATGCGACTACCGTCCCTAAGGTCTCAAGTTCGATTCTCAGGTCGAATAAAATATTTGTGTGATCCACAGATGTTTGTTTCGGAGTTTCTATGTATATTTACCACGTATTTAAAAATTATAAGTAGTTTATCAAAGTATATATTTAAAGAAGAAAAACTCGCCACAAAACCCTATACCCGTCTGGCCAACGCAGCGTGGTATATGTATGTTGAATTCCCGCCTCTTTGGGGGAGGTCTTTACCCAGCCGTGAGCGTCAAATGGGCTGAGACGATGATGATGATGACACTTATATTGTTTCAGTTCTCTAAATAACACTAAAGAACTACCTCTCAAAGAATCTTGTGAATTTCTGAGTACAAATTTCATAAAACCAGACCAAGAGTTAATCATAGTGATCCATGGCTATGGATCATACATACATCCGTCGATAGAGAATATTGTAATGAGTTATATAAATGTATATGGTGATACAAAATCAGTCTGTGCGTTAAACTGGGAAACTGAATCCCACGCTTACATTGGTGTACTTACTCGTCCTATAAGGAACTTTCTTGGACTTATGGTGTTATTGTTTGACTATCCAGCGGTTTCTTTAATAGCTAGAAAGGTAAATATTTTTATTTCAGCATCTTTAAATAATATAAAGTGTCAGTCGGAAACGACAAACTGAAAATCTATAGAATAATAACCTTTATGATTGACCCTAACTCTGGTTAGGGTAGCCCAAACATATATTGCAACCAAATCGCGCTCACAATGTCTCCATATAATGGACAAGAACATGTTCTCAAAACTGCATCTCTGTCGTACAGGTTGGTCACAAATTGGCAGAGGCTTTAGTACAATTACAAAAATTCGGATTGCATGTAAGTTTTGTGACCTTAGTAGGTCATTCGGAAGGTGCACATTTAAGTGGAAACGCAGGTCGTGATGTACAGCTTATGACAGGAGATTCTATTGGGGAGTAAGTGTTAAATTATTTTATTATATTACTTAATATCATCCAAAGAGATCAAGTCTAAAATAGATATAATAGCATCTGCAAATGAGTCCTATAAACATCTTCAGAGACCAAGTCATCCTCACATACACGCAGGGCTCCTGCTGACAGAGAGAAGAGGCTCGGGCGGAAACGGCATATGCTCGCACCAAGCTAAAGCCCCCCCTAGCCGATGATAATGACGTTATTCTCTGTGATCATCATCTACTCAGGTAGTATTAGTAGTAAAATATGTTTAGCAAAAGGTCAGCCTTTTGCTGAACATATTTTGGTGTGTACTTAGGAGATTAAAACGAACTATTTACAGGATCATCGGTCTAGATCCGGCAAAACCACCACTTGAACCAAAATTGGACAATACTTGTGCCACATTCGTATACAGCATACACACAAATCGCCAATTCTTTGGCACCAATAGTAATGATGGACATGTTGACTTCTGGCCCAACTATGGCTGCTTAGATCAACCCGGATGCAAACAACATATTATCCCAATATTTAACATAGGTAAGTAAAACATGCCTCAATTGCCCTTCACACAAATCCGACTTCTTCTCCTACACTTTTACCGTTCATGCCGTCAGACTGTGGAACGCTCTTCCAACCGATATAAGGAACTGCAGAACTGTGTCTGGCTTCAAGAAGAGAGTGAAGGAACACTATCTCGCTTCATTACCTTAATTACTGTACCTCTATGTATGTTTATATAACTTTTTATGTATGTATTTGTGTATTTATGTAGATAATAGTTTATTAACCTGCACACACATCAGCACCTTTTTGCATCATGATCTCCTCTCTTAAGCCCACTGGAAGAGATCTCTTTAGAGATAAGTGGCGTCATTGTATACATGTTTAGTATGTATCCATTTACCGATTTTATTTACTGTGTGTGTACAAGAATAAACGAAAAAAATGTTTTGACATTTACACAAAAACCAAACACAAATTGTGCAATGAATACTAACACACAATAATAATAATATTCTCCACACTGTATCCAGTGATGGCGACTTCAGAATGTTCAGTCCGGGTTTTTATCATAGTGTGACTCGCAAAACCGAACTTCGTTTTGAAGACACGGTTGCTAGGAACACAGAAGTGACGACCAGAGGAATTCTAGGTGTGCCTAGAATTCCTCTGGTCGCTCGATATACGAGCGCTTTGGGCGCGTCATCCGTACTTGGTGCTTCACGTCCAGGTCCTGTGTTTGGGTCACGGTCCTGCCACTTATGGTGGAAACTGGCATTAAGTTTCTATAGCATAAATTTCCATTGGCAGGACGATTCCAGAAAGCAAACTAACTACACTAGATTTTTCACTATGAGTTGGCGTCCAATAGGGGTGCCTCATACATTGTAACAATGACTTGTTACAATGTATGAGGCGCCCCTTGTTTCCATAGGCGCCATCTTGTTTTTGACAAAACAAGATCTCAGAACAAAAGTTCCGTTTGTTTTGCCACACACCAACTTATCCTGGCCAAGCTGTAGACACGACTTAATCATGATATTATATTGAAGATACGATACCTTATTACTCCTAAAGTTTTGGTTTTATGTACTTATTGCATAAAGTAGTTAATCCTAAAAGGGGTGGTGTTGTGTTGGCTAAATGCAAGCACATCGATAGATCTAATTGTAAGCACTCATGTGATAAAGTGGGGAATACATCGCAGGCGACTGAGACTTGCAACTTAGTTTTAGGTTTAGGGTGGCCACAAGTCAGTGTTCACTTTCATTAAACGACATGTTATTAGGTAAGGTCGTAACAACAAGTTATAAACATATGTAAACTTATCTTTATTTAACGACCATGAGGATCCATGGTTAATGAACATTATAATAAATAATAGTTAAATAAATATTTTGGACATTATCACACAACGTCATCTAGCCCAAGCTAAGTTTTAAGATTGAGCTATGGGATCTAGACAACTGATAAACCTCCTTAATATATTTAATATATTTCGTAGGGCTCTTTCCACCGCAGGTCTTCCCGCCGTACGTGAGCCAAATGGGTTAGCACGGAGCAATGGAAAGAGACCGGACTGTATGTTGTTGCTACCGTGGACGATGGGAATGCCTTTGGTGTGGAACGTTACACGCGGTGACACGTTGTGCTTGGAAGGTGGTACCTTCACACCTTCTAAGCACATCCGGATGTGCCGGCGCTGCTGCTGAATCGGCTGTAGACCTCAAACAGCGTAAATATGCTAACCTAGCAGGTAATTACACTGGGGTCACGGTGTCCGAGCGCGCACCACCTTTATAGAGACATTGCTAAACGCTTAATCGATGCTTCTCAGGACCAGAAGGCTGGCTATTTTCTGGCCCAAAGAATAACACAGCCAGCCGGTAACGGCAGACAAGCTTGTGTAATGCACCTCTGCCTACCCCGTCGGGGATATAGGTGTGGTGTATGTCTGTGCCTAATACTTTGTTTTGATAAACTTTCAGCTTGCAATCATCCACGTGCGATGTACCTCTTGGCAGAAGCAATTAAAAACCGAGAGAGCCTACAGGGCAGGAAGGAAAGCAGCTATGAACATTTCAAAAATAATCACAGCCTCCCTGACGATAATGATGTGAACTTCATTGGGCCCAATATTAATAGAAAGTAAATATTCGAAACTGTTTTAGATAATGTGGCCGCTTTTACGTCCATTGCCGGAGGTCTCTGGTATGCACCTGAAGGTATTTCCAGTACAGATAATGTACCGTAAAGTGAAGTAAATGTTTATATCTCCCTTCAACGGTTTCATACATTATTCTAGTCTAGTCTAACAACAACGGTGTTTACAGTAACAGTGAATAAGAAGAACTCACTGTCTGATAATGATCTGATAAACGCAGGACACGTATCTGATCTAACTACAGAACTTCGATAGCGCCGATGGGTTGTGGAGATCAGATGGCAGTCGCTTCACGTGAAAATATTGAAGCTGAGTCCAATCATAGTGCATGCAGTAGATAGTGATAATGACAGAAAAATAATTAAACCTTAGAATTACAATAGTGGACTTCTTTTGTGTCTGCACTCCATGTATAATTTGTACTAGCAACACTAATTTCATCGCTCGGACTGCTGAGATTATAATTAAAAGAATAGTGATATGTCATCTTTTGTCCTGGCTGTTTGAATTAAATTTCAGGATATGGATTTGCTATATTGCTCGGTAATAGCTATAGGCTTGCTAGGGAATATTAAGTTGGATCAAGGAAATTACTGGCAAAGTATGGGAGTGGAATGTACCTCTGCCTGTCCCTTCAGGGATATAGGTATGATGAATGTTAACACTAATTTCAAAAGATTAGGTATAATAATATTTTTCTTTCTTTACAGTAACACGGGAGCGTTTTATTTTTGTACTAATAAAAAATCTCCATTCGGCAAAGGGGAGGATGGTATGAAACCGGAAAATTGCTATTGTCCACCTTTTTTTACAAAAGATTAAATCAATACTAAAATAAAAGTTAGATTTTTTTTAATATTTGTTGAAATTAACAAAAAAAACCGGCCTTTTGCGTGTCGGGTCGGGCCACGCATAACATAGGCTTCCGCAGTCACCCCTACTAGCCTCTATAACACCTGAGCTATATACTCCGTTATAAATTTCCTTCAAAGTTCAGATTTTTCGAGCAAGCCAGTTAGCTTTTAGAGTGGGGGGATCTGAAAAATACCATTTAAAACTTAATATCTCGCAAAGTGATACCTAAATCAAAAAAACTGTCTTAGCAACTTGTAATACCTAAATCAAAAAACTGTCTTAGCAACCTGTACCTACCTAATTATCCTCACTATGAGGTGGACATGAGAAAAAAATAATATTACGTGTAGGGTAGGTACTTTAAAAAAAATTAATGAATAGATACCGTAGGAGCTAAGTGACATGCATATTCATGATGTGGAAGGCTAGCGTTACTGGATATTGGAATGGATGTATTACCGAATACGGCTGCGGGTTACCACAACAGACTATCCTGCCTAATTAGATATCTGAAATTTAGAACTGAATTTTACTTAATTTTATCCAAAATAGGTTCTTACGTTTTTTCTGCTTAAAGGATACTTTTTTGGCATCGTTTGGGGACAGGTTCTATCCCGTGTCGGTGAGTGAGGGTGTGCTCGAGACCCTTCTGATTTACTTCTTAAATGCGACTAACCCGACGTCCTTAGGCCCAGAACATGGAGGTCAGAAGTCCTAGAAGGGTATTACTCCGGGGGGACAGTACTCCTCCTCTCCCTTCGTCTCCGCCTCCTTCTCACACATGACTTGATTATAGAAGGTCGTGGCCACGTTTAGTTAAGAAAAAACTTTTTAGCATTAATTAATAGCATTAATTTTTCGCAGAATCAAAAGGACAACAAAACGTCGACAATTGTTTCGCCTCTAAACGAGGCATTATCAAGACTGTCTCAGAGAGAACAGTCTGCTACCTACTACCTGCTACCTACCTGCTACAGTCAACGCTGTTCTCTCTGAGACAGTCTTGATAATGCCTCGTTTAGAGGCGAAACAATTGTCGACGTTTTGTTGTCCTTTTGATTCTGCGAAAAATTAATGCTATTAATTAATGCTAAAAAGTTTTTTCTTAAAAAAATTTTTACTTACCATTGCCTTACAGTACTAATACTGGATAGTGCGTGATCTCACGGTGAATAAGATGAATGTATCTATATTTTGGAAATATGTAATTTTGTCCGGAAGTACCCGGAGCATTACACCACCCGGGAAGACTTGCAAGCTAGATATACACTCAGACACTAAAATAGACTAAACCTGCCTACATCCAGGCTAGCAATACATTCCCAGGGTCCCTTGGTCATGTTGAGACAGGTATACACGCTGATTTTATCACCGTCAGCATTACGCAAGGGTTTGCTTTCGGAATAATTGAACTGGCAGCATTGCTTTGAAAAACAAACAAAACTAAAAAAGATATTTAGTTTCTAGACGATCAAATGAGAATCCGTTGTAGGGGACTCACTCTCGTAAATACTTAATTTTTACAATGATAGTTACGGTACAGTTCGTTTTCATTCAACAATCTACGCCAGTCGCTAAGCCACCTCACCCCGCGCATGGCACAGAGCAAGCGTGCGCCGCCCCCGGCCCCCGACCTCAGCGTACCCTCCGAATTCATCGAGTACTTCGAACGAGATCCTCGGCGGAGTACAAGAATGGCAGCAGGAGTCTTCAATTTGAGCCAAACCTTTGTTTGGAAAACATTAAACTCCCATGGATTACATCCTTACCATTTTCGGCGGGCTCACGCACTGTATGAGACTGATGGATTAGGAAGTGTCACCATGTGTCAGTGGTTGTTGCAAAATACAAACATGAACGTACTTTGGACAGACGAATCATTGTTTACGCGAGTGGGTTCATTACGCGCGTGTAGTACGCGACTACTTGTACAGTGAATTTGGTGAACGGTGGATAGGTCGCGGTGGTCCCGTAGCTTGGCCACCTAAGAGCCTGGACTTAACACCCATGGACTTTTATTTGTTGTCCGAAATTAAAAGACTCGTTTATACCAGAGAGTATCAAACCCGCGACGAACTACGCAGTGCGATAGTGGACGCTTTTGATATTGTGAAAAGTGATAGAGACACATTGAACAAGTTGAAAGACAATCAATTGAAACGTGCACGTTTGTGTATCGAAAGGAATGGACTCCATTTCGAGCAGTTACTTCAGTACAGAGAACTGTAAATTAGTGTAAATAAACTGTAAATAGGTATGTAAGTTTGATTTTATTTGTAAATAGCTCCAATTTTTTAAATACGCCTGAAATACCTCCTCGTCGTCAGTTGTAGTTCAGTGTATTTTTATTATTATTGACGGGCGCCGCGCCCGTCCGCGTCAATTCATCAATGAAATATCGTACTGCTACTACTGTTAAACTTGATCGAGTGCAAAGAATTACAGAAATTACTATTTTGTTTATCATTATCAGTACACTAATTTAGATGTTAAATAAGGAATCCAAATATTATTCCGAGAGCGAACCCTTTCGACTGCTGACGGTGATAAAATCAGCGTGTATAATAAACTGCCAGAATCCATAAAAAACGAAGAAAAATTAAACACATTCATTAAAGCATTAAAAAACTTTTTATTAAGTAAAAGATATTATAGTGTACAGAATTACCTAGATGACAATAACCATACTTACCTAACTACCATACTAAATAAATAATCAATTAATAATGCCTAATTCCAAATAATAATAAATAACATTTAATAATTTAAAATATGTAGTCATGAAATATATAATTGCAGTTGGTTTATGAATAATATATAATAATGCTGTTATAGTCTATTAATGTTTGTATGTGCCTACTGAGAATTGTGAATGTAACGAAATTAGGTGTTATGGATTGACATATAATATTATATTTCTTATAACCGGGATGTTTATGTATGCTCTGTTAAATAGATAAATGTAATGACATTATGGACTAATTTGACATTTTTGTAAACATTGTTTTCATTAAACATATATTAGTGTTTGTGTTGTGTAAATTGTGAATAACGTTAGAATAATAATGAATGAAATTAGGAATTAGTTGGGTGTGATATTGTTAATATGACTTTTGTATAGCCCTAATCACCAGGATATTTATGTATGCTTGTATTGCGATATTTGTGACATCCAAAAATCATAATGTTATTTTTATTAAATGTACTAAAATTGCAATTTATATACATCATAATAATAAAATAAAAACTTAATATAATCCATAAAAATATCCAACAAAAACCTTAAATGAAATAAAATTATGTGTAATTTATAAATAAATAAAAAACAAAAGACACCTAAATTCTAAAATAAAAATGAATTGATTATAATAATAAAAGAAACCTTTAAACAGTCACATGTAAAGATAAGTATAATTTAAAATACTCAAAATATCAGTACACAATTCTTAAAGAAAATCATAGAGAGACAGCACATTCTCGTAATTACATAAGTCATAATCACAAACTTGCCACCAATAGTTGTACTGTGGAAAACGAACACATCCTCGCCAAATGTAACCATCAGCTCTCTGTGCTCTTATTGCGCACACTTCATTTGGTTCGCATTCTACTACAGGTATGTTGCCACTGAAACGTAAAATTCATATTAGGCTGCCTCCATAGACTAGTTAGTTGAACGTACGACCTGCGTAAGACTGCAGTGAGGTAGCAAACAAAAAAAAATTCTTCCTCTCTCCAGACAAACATTGTGCTGTGCCCGACAGGGTCCATAATTGTAACTTTACCTATTTTAACATCTGTACCACATTATTGAAGCAATAAATGTATTGAGTATTGAGTAAGACACAGATACTTTAACGACGCACCCGTGACCTAATCATTTATAGCCACATATAGAGTCATGCTCCATACAAGCTCCAGGTAGTCTCCAGTCTCCTGTAGGGAGCTTTGCGAACATTCATTATGTGCAGAGAATTGTTAATGTAAAATTAAATAAATCTAACTACTTTGCAATATTCCGCCACATGCAAATTACCCAACTCTCGTATTTATTCATGCACAAGTCCGCCCTCCAAACCCACTTAGGCCGAAAGAATAGAGAAATAATTTTGAAAATAGAATAAATATGAGAGTTGTGTTATCGTGCAAAAAATAATAAAAACCTCGACACGTGTTTCGCCCCCAACCAGGGGCATCATCAGGAGATGTCGATGGCTCGGCGCACGGCGACCGAATGAATGAATTGTTAATGTGTTTCTGTGGATATCAGGATCGCAAAAACTATTCAACATGGGCAACACCTCGTATCAATCACAGCGCCATTTTTTTTTATTTCTCGACCGCTTCTACCTCCTTTGCCGAGTGCCTCTAGAATTTCCAGTGGTGCCCGGTGGACTTTCGCCACCGGTGTGGCCTCTGTCTGATCGTAAAAAGTAAGCTAGCGTGTACATATATTCCAGTTTTTTTTATTGGTAATAGGACCTGACCGGTTTCACTCTATGGCACCTTCAAAGGTGTTTTGAATTAGTGTAATACACTAATTCAAAACACCTTTGAATAATAAGCAGCTCATGCGATACCTGGAGGATCACTCGCTAATCAATGATCGGCAATATGGCTTCAGGCCAAAACGATCAACGGGTGACCTCCTGGCATTCGTCACGCATGTATGGGGTGAGGCTATGGAAAAGTTCGGCGAGTCCTTGGCTATTAGCCTGGACATCGCCAAAACTTTCGATAGGGTCTGGCATGCTTCGCTCCTTTCCAAGCTTCCGGCATATGGTCTACCTCCTCAACTGTGCAGCTGGATTGCCAGTTTTTTAAACGAGCGCCGAGTGCGGGTCCTCTGCGATGGCCAGGCTTCTCGCTTTTTGCAAGTGAATGCCGGGGTACCGCAGGGGTCCGTACTGTCACCAACTCTCTTTCTTCTGCATATCAATGATATGCTTTCCCTCGGGAACATTCATTGCTATGCAGATGACAGTACATTGCACGGGAGTTACTCGGTTCGTCCGACGGCGGGGCGATCTGTGATAGAGGAGGAGAGACGACATCTCGTGGGTAATCTCGACCGAAACCTCGACAGTATCTCCCAATGGGGTGCCGAGAACTTGGTCGAGTTCAATGCCCACAAAACACAGGCGTGTGCATTTACAGCGAAAAAATCCCCTTTCCTTCCCCTACCCACTCTTCAGAATGCAATATTACCAATGAAGGACAATCTAGACATGCTTGGCATAGACGTTCGTCGAGAGCTCAATAACACAAAATACATTGAGAGATGTATTGGGCTAGCTTCGCGGAAACTAGGAATACTGAACAAGGTAAAGCGATTCTTTACACCGCACCAGAGGTGTCTGCTGTACAAAACGCAGATTAGACCCTGCGTTGAATACTGCTCTCACCTCTGGGACGGCTCCGCGAAGTATTTGCTGGACGCACTCGACGCTATGCAGCGACGCGCTGTTCGCATTATAGACTGTCCGGAGGTAACGGGAAGCCTTGAGCCGCTAGCCCAGCGCCGAACAATTGCTTCCTTGGCCGCGTTCTACCGTATTTACCACGGTGAGTGTTCTGAAGAGTTCTTCAACCTGATCCCACCCTCTCCCTTCCGATCCCGAACAACGCGTGCCGGGCAGAGATGTCACCCTCATACCGTGGAAACCGTCTTCGCGAGAACCGAGCGTTTTAAACGATCGTTTCTCTGCCGAACGATGGTGGCTTGGAACGCCCTGTACATTACAGGGTCGTCAAGTTGAGGGCCACTCTCTATAGTATTCCTGTGTACTGTGAGAGTCGCCCTCAATTGCCAGACGTCGCCTCAGCTTACCATCAGGCGAGTGGCGTCAATTTGTCGACCTAAATATAAAAAAAAAAATTAAAAAAAACACAAATAAAAGAGAAATAAAACCCTACATAAAACTAAAATTAATTACTTACATAATAGTTTTTACTTCCTTTGAACTATAAATATGTGATAGTAACTATTTAAACACATTGCACTTTATGGAACAGACGCATTCTCGTTAATATCAAATAAACATGTATTTACTTTTACCAATAACACTACTATTACTCAGTAAGTAATACTATATATTTTTATACTATACCTACTAGTTTATATAGTCTCCTTAACAATTCCCACGGGAACACATTACTGGGATATAAGCACTAGGGGATAATAAAGCACATAGGTATTAGTAAACTTTAAAACCGTTTCAGAGGCTAATTAATTTAAAGTACTTAATTCAAACAATGAAATCTTTTCTCTCTATGATATTAGTGTCTATAGATTCTCATGCAGATTGTAGCGAAACAAAATACTAGAGATTAACCTTAAAACAATTTAACATAGTTACAGATATAAAACTACTATATAGTATTATTGAAATGAAAAATTCAGGAACAGTAGTAGTAACGTTCATTCTTAATTAGGTAGGTACCTTTATTATCTTCAACGCCATCTATTAGCAGAAGTTATCGATTAAAATCAGTTTTTAGCCAAGTACCTGACTATTTGTCACGGAATAATGAATTTTATTAAACATTTTGAATAAGAGCTTGAGAGCCTAAATGTTATTGCTCTAGTCACAAGAAAAAAATATATAATATAGACATTATCTTCTTAGATTACAAATCTAGATTAAAACGGGTTTTACCACATGAATTTTTGGAGACTGATACAAGTAGCGCCACCTAGTTTAAAAATGATCAACTATCTTATTGGTCCCGTTTTAATGTTCGCGATAGAATCCCAGTGACATGGTAAAAGTAGGGTCAACTCTTTTCTATTCTATGGTAATACTGCCTTCCAAGAGCTTTGGAAGAATTTTATTTTCTACGTTCGTACTTTAGTCTAGGTAGGTATTTAAAGGAAATGTATATATCAGTCTGGGTCCCATCAAGATTTTGATACGTTTAAAACGTTATCAAAAAAAACAGACAAGTGCTTGGCTGGTTTAAATTCATCTGTGTTTCTAGGTAGGCTTTGGTTTACAACCACGTTTTAAATCGTGTAGGTATCCGATGTTTTTGATGTCAACATCACCTTAAACAGGGCAATAATTCAATTCATATAAAAATATTTTTGTACTTTCAGTGTCCTTCCAAACAACAGAAGCAGCATCTCTTAGATGCTATCAAGGGTATGTTCATTTCACTTTCTCATTTTAAGTGGACCCGTGGACATTAACTAAAGTAAGGCCAGCGAAACTAAATATTAATTTTAATTCTTTCTTCTAATCGCTGTCGTCTGTATTCATAGAGCTGCACGAGTCGAACCGCTACCGCAAATTCATTGCTCTATATCTGTTTTAGACCACAAAGCAACGAATTTTTTTTTCGTTGGAAGAGTCTAAATCAGACATTAATGAAATGTTGACAACTGCGGTACTAATTGTTTTTCTGTACCACGAAACACAACGACAGCAGCAGCTCTCCTTGACCAACTTACGTCATTACTGCGTACGTGTGATAAGTATGATATAATAATTCGCTCGATATCGCAATATTACTAAGTAACTAGTAATACGGTACGTTTGTTGAAAAAAATATCTCGTCTCGATGGCCTTTCTTTAGATCTAAATATACTTTACTGCCTCGGTGGTGCAGTAGTATGTGCATGCGACTGCCGTCCCTAAGGTCTCAGATCGAATCAAATATTTGTGTGATCCACAGATGTTTGTTTCGGAGTTTCTATGTATATTTACTATGTATTTATAAATTATAAGTAGTTTATCAAAGTATATATTTAGAGAAGAAATACTCGCCACAAAACCCTATACCCGTCTGGCCAACGCAGCGTGGTATATGTGGGACGGATACGGCGGCTGGGACTGGACGTGGCACTGAATAAGTCCGAGGCTCTGTGTTTTCCCGGACCTCGGCGCGGGCCACCTCCAGGATCCACTAGCAGCCAATCGCGACTGATGCCCAACTTAAAGGGACCCAACGCTTCCTGCAGGAGATTGTACCTGGGAATCGTGCGGAGTATGGCCGTGTACGGGGCTCCCGTATGGGCGCCGAGACTGACGGCCAACAACACTGCTGTTTTACACAGATCGTTGAAGACCTTGGCCGTCAGAACAATAAGAGGGTACCGCACCGTCTCCCTGGAGGCTGTATGTCTCCTAGCCGCGACCCCTCCATGGGACCTGGAAGCGAGTGCCCTTGCGTCATTGTTCCAATGGCACAGGCCTGCGTCTCGAGAAATCGAGGATCAGCGGTCCCAACTCCGCCAGCATCTCATGGAGACATGGAAGGTGCAACTTCAGCAACCAAAGTGGAACCACCACCATCGCGGCGGCGAGACCCATCATGGAGGAGTGGCTGCAGAGGCAGCACGGTGGCCTCACGTATCGTGCGACACAGATCATCACCGGGCACGGAAACTTCGGTGAGTATCTGTTTCGCATGCATCGTGAGGTCACACCCGCGTGTCAACACTGCGAGGCTTCAGGCGTAGACACGGCATCCCACACATTGGTGGAATGCTCAGCCTGGGCAAGTCAGCGACCTCGTTGTGGGCCTGGGCGTAGATACTCTCTCGCTGGAGACCATGCTACGAGCCGTGGTCTCTAGCGAGAGCCAGTGGAACGCGGCCGTTTTCTTCTGCGAGCAGGTTATGCTCGTGAAGGAGGCGGCCGGTAGGGTGAGGGAGCGTATCCTCCCCGCTGAGTTCCGAAGTCTGCGGCGAGGGCGCCGCAGGCGTGACTACGCCCAGGACCATCGACCTGGACCAGGATCGGGGCCTGAGGACGATGTATTAGCAACCCACCGTCCTTACAGAAGCAGGCTAGAAGGGCTCCGTGATGTGGGGCTGCACCCCACACACGCCTTCACTCACCGATGCGGGATGAAACCCGACCCCAAGGATGCGGGGTAACACCCGACCACCACGCAGTGGCCACGCAAGTGGCCAAGGTCCGCCGGGCGCCACTGGGAATTCTCTCAGTCTCTGCCAGAGGCGCTCGGCAATGGACGTAGGTGCGGCATATGTAGGTATGTTGAATTCCCGCCTCTTTGGGGGAGGTCTTTGCCCAGCCGTAAGCGTTAAATTGGCTAAGACGATGATGATGATGACACTTATATTGTTTCAGTTCTCTAAATAACACTAAAGAACTACCTCTCAAAGAATCTTGTGAATTTCTGAATACAAATTTCATAAAACCAGACCAAGAGTTAATCATAGTGATCCATGGCTATGGAAGATACATAAATGCGCCGATAGAGAATATTGTAATGAGTTATATAAATGTATATGGTGATACAAAGTCAGTCTGTGCGTTAAATTGGGAAACTGAATCCCACGCTTACATTGGTGCACTTACTCGTCCTATACTGAACTTTCTTGGACTTCCGTTGTTATTTTTAGACTATCCAGCGGTTTCTTTAATAGCTAGAAAGGTAAATAATAATTATTTTTCAGCATCTTTAAATATTACAAAGTCTCAGTTGGAAACGACAAACTGAAAATCTATAGAATAATAACCTTTATGATTGACCCTAACTCTGGTAAGGGGTCTATCCTTACCAGACAAACATAATATTGCCAACCAAATCGCGCTCACAATATCTCCATAGAATGGCAAGAACATGTTCTCAAATCTGCATCTCTGTCGTACAGGTTGGTCACAAATTGGCAGAGGCTTTAGTAGAATTGCAAAAATTCGGATTGCTTATAAGTTTTGTGACCTTAGTAGGTCATTCGGAAGGTGCACATTTAAGTGGAAACGCAGGGCGTGATGTACAGCATATGACAGGTGATTCTATTGGGGAGTAAGTATTAAATTCTTTTATTAAATTACTTAATGTAATCCAAAGGGACTAAGTCTAAACCAGATACAATAGCATCTGCAAATGGGTCCTATCAACATCTTTAAAGACCAAGTCATCCTCACATACACGCAGGGCTCCTGCTGACAGAGAGAAGAGGCTCGGCGGAAACGACATAATATGCTCGCACCAAGCTAAAGCCGCCCTAGCCGATGATAATGACGTTATTCTCTGTGATCATCATCTACTCAGGTAGTATTAGTAGTAAAATATGTTCAGCAAAAGTTCAGCCTTTTGCTGAACCCTTTTACTGAACATATTTTTGTGTGTACTTAGGAGATTAAAAGGAACTATTTGCAGGATCATCGGTCTTGATCCGGCAAAACCACCACTTGAACCAAAATTGGACAATACTTGTGCTACATTCGTATACAGCATACACACAAAACCGCCAATTCTTTGGCACCAATAGTAATGATGGACATGTTGACTTCTGGCCCAACTATGGCTGCTTAGATCAACCCGGATGCAAACAACATATTATCCCAATATTTAACATAGGTAAGTAAAACCTGCCTCAATTGCCTTCCCACAAATCCGACTTCTTCTCCTACTCTTTTACCGTTCATGTCGTCAGACTGTGGAACGCTCTTCCAACCGATATAAGGAACTGCAGGACTGTGTCTGGCTTCAAGAAGAGAGTGAAGGAACACTATCTCGCTTCATTACCTTAATTACTGTAACCTCTATGTATGTTTATATAACTTTTTATGTATGTATTAGTGCATTTATGTAGATAATAGTTTATGTAAGTTTATTAACCTGCACACACATCAGCACCTGTTTGCATCATGATCTCCTCTCGTAGGCCCAATGGAAGAGATCTGTTTAGAGATAAGTGGAGCCATTGTATACATGTTTAGATGTATCCATTTACTGTTTTTATTTGCTGTGTGTGTACAAGAATAAATAAAAAAGTGTATTGACATTTACACAAAAACCAAACACAATTTGTGCAATGAATTTAACACCACTTTTCCAATATCTTTACAGTCTCCCCAATGCGATATTTTTTTTTTATATTTGGTTTGCCAACTTGACGCCGCCCACCTGGTGGTAAGTCGTGACGACGTCTAGCGATTGTGGGCCACTCTCACAGCACACAATGATATAGAGAGTGACCCTCAACTTGACGACCTACTGATGTGCCTCTTCACGCTCCGCTTAAAGAACCCAGGATTATATGTGGGTGGAAACACGTGCACAGGCAGGGCGTTCCAGGCCAATATCGTTCGGCAGAGAAACGAACGTTTAAAACATTCGGTTCTCGCGAACATGCTATCCACTGTGTGGGAGTGGCATCTCTGCCCGGCACGCGTTGTTTGGGATCGGAAGGAAGAGGGTGGGATCAGATTGAAGAGCTCTTCAGAACACTCGCCGTGGTAAATACGGTAGAATGCGGCCAAGGAAGCTATTGTTCAGCGCTCAGCTAGCGGCTCAAGGCTTTCCGTTACCTCCGGACAATCTATAATACGGATAGCCCGTCGCTGCATAGCGTCGAGAGCGTCCAGCAGATACTTCGCGGAGCCGTCCCAGAGGTGAGAGCAGTATTCGACGCAGGGTCTAATCTGCGTCTTGTACAGCAGACACCTCTGGTCCGGTGTAAAGAATCGTTACCTTA
>OY748293.1:19937214-20027387 GCA_963556515.1 Nudaria mundana
AAGCATCCACTATGGTAAAATAAACTTTGAGATCATCGGCGAAGAGTAGACACTTGGAATGCAGTAACACCCTCGGCAGATCATTGATCATGAGGAGAAATTCCAGCGGTCCTAAATTCGAGCCCAGACTAATGCCTGACAAGGTTAAATACGGGCCAGATTCGTACCCCGCATACTCCACATACTGCCGGCGCTCGCTAAGGTAACTCGCGAAGAAGCGGAGCAAGTGTGGTGTGAACCCCAACTCCGCTTTCTTGGATAATAGGACGTCGTTATCAACCAGGTCAAAAGCCTTCCGTAAGTCGAAGTACGCGCAGTCTACCTGCCCTCCAGTATCAATGACGGGAGCAAGGTATGTCATTGTTTGTTGGTTTTTGGAATAAAAGACAGGAGCTCGTAATAATACGTGTCGTGTATTTCAGTCGGCCATGTTACAAAGTGAGGAAGGAAGGAAGTGAACATAGACAAGACAATATTGATATAATCTAAGCATAGACTAAACTAGGCTATGGCTTACAAGCTAATATAATATTATGACATCTTCCCTTTAAGTAACTTTATTATAACTTATATTTTAGATTCTTATATAAAAATAACAAAACGCATTTTAGTGTTTTGACACGAGACAATTTGACGTTTTAAAAGATTCTGACAGTTGACATAATTTGACGTTGTCAATTTGACGATTGTTTCTAAATGTAAACAAACAATGGTTTACAACATTTTAGTTTACTAATTAATTACTTATAACTAAGTACATGACAATGAATACAAAACAATGCTTATAAGACTGGGTCTATAAGACGTTGCGGTTGCCTTATCTCTCTTCCTGAACTAGAATATTTCTTAATTGGTTGACTGCTAGTACATTGAGGAGATTGACTATGAGAAATTTTAGAGTAATCATTTGTATAACAAGGAGTATAACTGATATAAGTTTGATTGGAACTGACTGGTTGAGTGTGAAAATTATTAGTCTGTGTGTTATGTGAATGAAAAGAATATTGAGACTTTGGTCTAAGTGTTATGTATTGTCTATTGCGACGATATGTACCAAATTTACTTTTCATGATATACGACCTAGGTTCAGGACCAACTTGTTGTATAATACCTGGAAACCAAGACGATTGTGGATGTTTTTGAAACATAACATGACTATTTACCTCTAAGGGTTTAAGATCTTTGGAATTTTTGTTGTAATACTCTTTCATCTTATGTAAATTTTGATTATTGACTTGTTTAAGATGTCTATAGTTACACAATTTTGGTTTTAAAAGTTTTTCTACTATAGGTAGCTTTGTACGAAGTCTACGTGACATGGAAAGTTGTGCTGGTGAACATAAATTGTTTTTGGGAGTATTGCGATATTGCAGTAATGCTAAATATGGATCAGTATTATCAAGTAAACATTTTCTAAGCATATTTTTAATTATGCCTACTGTCCGTTCTACCATACCATTTGAACGGCTGTGATAGGGACTGGAAGTGACATGGTGAATATTCCAATCTTGTGTGAAATCATGAAAAGATTTGGAATTCATCGGTGGACCATTATCTGACATTAATGTATGGGGAATACCATGACGAGCAAATATTGATTTTAACGTGATTATGACTTGGTCTGCACTGTAACCATTACTTAAAATTGCTATCTCAACATATTTTGAGAAATAATCGACTACAATTAAGTATGTATGCTTGTTGAACTCACAGAAATCTATACCAACCTTATGCCAAGGAATGTATTTGTAATCATGTGGTAATAAACTTTCTTTAGTGTTACTCTTTCTTAAAGTGAGACAAATTTCACAATTACTGATGTAATTATCTATATCTTGACTAATATTAGGCCAGTAAATTGTATGTCTTGCCAAATTTCTACAACTATTCAAGCCTTGATGACCTGCATGTAATAGTTTTAAGAAATCTTTTCTTAAAGAAATAGGTATAATAACTCTATCTGACAAAAATAAAAGGTTATTAGCATAATGTATATCATCTTTAACAGGAAAGAAAGGTTTAATACAATCTTCTACTTTATGCTTTGAATTTGGAAATCCATTTTTACAGTAATTAATAAGAGTTTGAAGAGTTTGGTCAGACCTGGTAGCTTGTTCAATTTGTTGTAACTTGAAAGGACTAAGTGACAAATTAGCAGTGAGTAAATTAACATGAAGTTTAATATCTTCATCCAATTCTACTAATGCATTTTCTGGTAATGCAGCACGGGACAATGTGTCTGCGACATATGAAGAATTAATTAGAGACTTTAATTTATTGAATTCTTTCTCATGACTGTCATTCCATGACCATATTGTGTTTTTATTAAGTAACTGTCTTATGTTTGATGTTTCTTTTGATAAATTTTTTATGAATGAGCCAAGAAAATTAATCATGCCCAGGAATCTCTGGACATCTGTGATATTCTTAGGCTGTGGCATGTTGCAAATTGAATTTACTTTAGATGGATCTACAGACACTCCATTTCTATTGAATATATAACCTAAATACTTGACTTCACTTTGACAAATGTTACATTTATTACTATTAAATGTTAGACCTATATCTTTTGCACGACAAAGAACTTTTTCTAGGATTTGATCATGTTCTTGAATGGTTTTAGCGTGTATAAGAAAGTCGTCCATCATTATTTTAATGCCTTGTATGTCACCAAACCGGGAAATCATTTCTTTATGAAAGATTTCTGGAGATGCATTGACACCAAACGGTAGCCTTAAAAAACGAAATCTGCCATAGGGGCTTATAAAAGTACATAGTTTGGATGATTCTTCATCTAAGACAAGATTCCAAAAGCCTGACTTAGCGTCTAAATTTGAAAAATAACATGAACCATTTAGTTCTGCTTTAATTTCATCAATATGTGGAAATGGGTAATGTGAACGTTTAATAGCTTTATTTAACTTACGTGGATCTAAACATAATCTAATGCTTTCATCCTTTTTAGAGACAATTACCATAGAGTTGACCCAATCAGTTGGTTCATCAACTCGAGCAATAATACCAGTGACTTCTAACTTATTAAGTTCTGCCTTGACTTTATCCTGTAATTTAAAAGGAATTTTTCTACTTGCGTCTACCGACGGCTTGACATTTTCGTTGAGAGTTAAATGACATTTATAGTTTTTAAGAGCTCCTATTCCATTAAATACCTTACTATATTTCTTTAGTATTGACAGACTGTTTGACTCTGTAGGGACTTTGTGACACATTGACTGTGATATGACTTGACTTTGACTGTTAGACTGACTTGACATTGACTGTAAATTGTTGTTCTGGCTATGCTGACTAAGTGTGTAGTTTGGACTGTGTTTAGATATGTTTTCATCAAAGGTTACTGAATGTATTCTTTTTATGACTTTTAACTGTTGACAAGACTGTCTACCCAGAATATTTTTGCAATCTAGCGGTGTAATATGGAAACACAAGTTGTATGATTTGTCATTATACTTACATGGTAATGTACAATAACCGATTGTAGGTATACTTTGACCTGTAAATGTTGTCAAGTTAAATGGTGTTTGTATAAGATTTATCTCTTGCAACGCTGGTTTTTCAAATGCTTTCTTAGACATCAAATTCACATCTGCACCTGAATCAATAAGTAAGCAAACAGATTGACTATAGATACTTAGGGTTATTGACCATTGGTTACTATCTTTTACAGAATTACATTGATAAACAGCACCTAAAAAAGCTTGATCATCATTAGAAAAATCTTCTTGTACATAATTAACATATTTTTGCTTGGACTTACACATCTTTGAATAATGATTAAGTTTTTGACAGAAATTACATTTTGCACCAAGAGCAGGACATTTAAAACGATGTGTTTGACCACACTTTGGACACATTGAGTTATTCATAGACTGATTGTTACCTTTATAACCATTGGGACTGCTATAACTCGATGAATGGGATGTATTGTATGACTGGTTAGGATTGTACCTTGACTGTTGACTGTGACTCTGACTTCTTGATTGACGATCCTGTGACTGCGGATTATACCTTGATTGTTGACTGTGACTCTGAATTCTTGATTGACGGTCCTGTGACTGCGGATTATACCTTGATTGTTGACTGTGACTATGATTTCTTGACTATGTTGTGAATGACTTCTACTGGACTGTTGACTACTTCTGTTATGTATACTATCTATACTAGCTACAGATGAATTGGGATTTGTGCCTGATAATATTTGAACTTCTTTCCGGGACGATTCTAGTGACTTAGCAATATTTATAGTGGCATCTAAAGTGGTAGGCAATTCTTGCAAAATTTTCTCTTTAATGTATTGATTCTGATCATTTAGATTCCAACTAAATATATCTTTTAGTAAATCGTCTTGCAATTCACCAAAATTACATTGATGGGCTATATTTTTGAGATCTGTTATATAACTGTCCAGCTGTTCATTTTGCAGTTGCTTTCTGTTAAAAAGTTTATGCCTTATCATGGTTATATTGACTTTTGGGCTGAAATAACCTGCAAATCTGTCGATCAACACTTGTAGCTTGACTGTTTCGACATCTAGGTTGAAAGAATAAAATATGTGAAGGCAATCTGGTCCTATATAATGTAATAAAAGTGCAACTTGCCTATCTTCGCTTTCTTGATCATATTTAAATGCTTTGAGATATATTTTGAATTTGGTGATCCAATTTTTCCACGTGAGCGGCATGTTGGATGCATGAACGTCCATGTGCTTGAGGCGACCCGACGACGTTGAAGATTCGTCCATTTTTTTCTTTTGGTTGATCCAGTTCTTCCTAAGACACGCCAGTTTACACCACACCTGATGTTTGTTGGTTTTTGGAATAAAAGACAGGAGCTCGTAATAATACGTGTCGTGTATTTCAGTCGGCCATGTTACAAAGTGAGGAAGGAAGGAAGTGAACATAGACAAGACAATATTGATATAATCTAAGCATAGACTAAACTAGGCTATGGCTTACAAGCTAATATAATATTATGACAGTCATAAAAGATAGCAGGTTACTACCCGTACTTCGACCTGGGCGGAAACCATGCTGTGCGTCATCAAGTTGTGAGCTAACCTGTAAATAAATAGAAGCGTGTAACGCAGGTCTGGGTACCACCCCTCCTCCAAACACAAATTAAATATGTGCCTTAACGGCCTACAGAACACCGCCCGGCAAAATTGATGATGAAGGGCGGTATCCCATCCGGCCCCACCGATTGCTTAGGCTTCAACCGAGCGAGCGCCGAGTTAAGGTCGCGCGCACTGAGCTCGCCAACATGCACACGGTACGCTGCAGCCTAGGCGCCCGCGGCCCACTCCGCCGCCGCGGGGTCCAGCACCGGCCGCTCGGACCTTTATACCGATTTGAAATACGCAGCAAAGCACTCTGCACACTCTGCTTCATTCAAGTCCCTACCATCCTTCTTCAATGGGTTCTGGAGTCGTTTACCTTGTTTACTTTTTATAAAATTCCAGAAAGATTGAGGATCGTTTTTAATATTCGTCTGTAGACACCTCTGCCTAACCCGCCGGGGATATAGGTGTGGTGTATGTCTGTCTGTGCCTAATACTTTGTTTTGATAAACTTACAGCTTGCAATCATCCACGTGCGATGTACCTCTTGGCAGAAGCAATTAAAGACCGAGAGAGCCTGCAGGGCAGGAAGGAAAGCAGCTATGAACATTTCAAAAATAATTACAGCCTCCCTGACGATAATGATGTGAACTTCATTGGGCCCAATATTAATAGAAAGTAAATATTTGAAACAGTTTCAGATAATGTGGCCGCTTTTACGTCCAATGCCGGGGGTCTCTGGTATGCGCCTGAAGGTATTTCCAGTACAGATAATGTACCGTAAAGTGAATTTAATGTTTATATCTCCCTTCAACGGTTTTATACATTATTCTAGTCTAGTCTAACAACAACGGTGTTTACAGTAACAGTGAATAAGAAGAACTCCCTGTCCATTATCTCATAAACGCAGGACACGTATCTGACTGATCTAATTACAGAACTTCGATAGCGCCGATGGGTTGTGGAGATCAGATGGCAGTCGCTTCACGTGAAAATATTGAAGCTGAGTCGAATTATAGTGCATGCAGTAGTTAGTGATAATGACAGAAAAATAATTAAACCTTAGAATTACATTAGTGTACTTCTTTTGTGTCTGGACTCTATGTATAATTTGTACTGGCAACACTAATTTCATCGCTCGGACTGCTGAGATTATAATTAAAAGAATAGTGGTATGTCACCTTTTGTCCTGGCTGTTTGAATTTTGGTTTGAATTAAATTTCATTTCATTCATTTGAAATTCAGTTGGATCAAGGAAATGACTGGCAAAGTATGGGAGTGGAATGCACCTCTGTCTGTCACTTCAGGGATATAGGTGTGATGAATGTTAACTCTAATTTCAAAAGATTATAATTTTATTTTTCTTTCTTTACAGTAACAAGGGAGCTTTTTATTTTTGTACTAATAAAAAATCTCCATTCGGCAAAGGGGAGGATGGTATGAAACCGGAAAATTGCTATTGTCCACCTTTTTTTACAAAAGATTAAATCAATACTCAAATAAAAGAGTAGATTTTTTTTATTATTTGTTGAAATTAACAAAAACACCGGCCTTTTGCGTGTCGGGTCGGGCCACGCATAACATAGGCTTCCGTAGTCACCCCTACTAGCCTCTATAACACCTGAGCTATATACTCCGTTATAAATTTCCTTCAAAATTCATTACATGGACTACCATCATAATTTTTGTCAGAATTTTCGAGCAAGCCGGTTAGTTTTTAGAGTAGGGGATCTGAAAAATACCTTTTAAAGTTTAAATTCTCGCAAACTGATACCTAAATCAAAAAACTGTCTCAGCAACCTGTCAATATTTTTAAAATGGCTTCCTAATAATCCTACCTATGGGGTGGACATGAGAAAAAAATATCATCCTCACTTTACGTGTAGGGGAGGTACTTTAAAAAAAAATTAATGAATACGTAGGTCACACTATAAGTTTTGCGTAACTTAAAAAAACAACATGTTAAAACCAAAATATTATGTTTATTGCTTTTCAAAATACTCTCCTTTACATTTTAAACATTTTTTCATGCGATCGAACCATTTTTTAAAACAGGAGGACCACAGAGTGCTAGGTCGGGGCTATGCGCAGGATGGGTGACGAGTTGTACTTTTTCGGAAGCTAAAAATGACTTTGTTTTGTTGACCGTGTGAAGAAGCGTTGTCATGATGTAGGAGAAAGCGGCTTTTGAGTCGTCTTTCGTGAACTTTTTCTAACACCCTGGGTAAACAAATGGTAGAATACCACTCGGCATTAACACTCTTTTGATCTTCAAGTGGAATTGTACAGATAGGACCCGTAGCTGAGAAAAAAAACGCGATCATTTTTTTACCATCGTTTCTCGCCTGCCTCACTTTTATTGGCTTGTTCTCATTTTCAAACACCCCTTCACAAGATTGCTGTTTTTTTTCGGGTTTAAAACAATAAATCCACGCTTCGTCTCCTGTGACAATGTCATAAACAGCATTAGAATGTCCGTGGTCGTAGTAGTAGAATCTGTGAACACCATTCCACGCGAGCCCGCTTCTGCTCCGCTGTCAGTTCATGAGGGATCCAACGACAACAAAGTTTCCGAACTTTCAATTCTTCGTGTAAAATTGTCTGGATTTGACTCATACCAATCCCTAATAGTCCTCGAATTGTCTTATGAGACCACGACCACGGACATTCTAATGCTGTTTATGACATTGTCACAGGAGACGAAGCGTGGATTTATTGTTTTTTCAAAAAACAGCAATCTTGTGAAGGGGTGTTTGAAAATGAGAACAAGCCAATAAAAGTGAGGCAGGCGAGAAACGATGGTAAAAAAATGATCGCGTTTTTTTTCTCAGCTACGGGTCCTATCTGTACAATTCCACTTGAAGATCAAAAGAGTGTTAATGCCGAGTGGTATTCTACCATTTGTTTACCCAGGGTGTTAGAAAAAGTTCACGAAAGACGACTCAAAAGCCGCGTTCTCCTACATCATGACAACGCTTCTTCACACGGTCAACAAAACAAAGTCATTTTTAGCTTGAGAGCTTTAGAGCTTGAGAAGTGAGATGCATATAGGTAATCCGCGGGTTTTCTTCAATTAACCGCTTAACAGTAGCCACATTATTTTCGTTGACGGCAGTTGAAGGCCGCCCTTCACGAAATTCGTCATGTAACTCGACCTCTCTCAAATTCAGCAAACCATCGCCTCACGGTGCTCAAACAAGGTGCTTCTCTCCCAAAAGTATTTTGAAGATGAGCGGCACAGTCTTGCGGAGAGAGAGAACTTTTAAAATCATAAAAAATCATCGCTCTAAAATCTTTTCGACTTAATTCCATTTTCGTTGCATACGTAGAACTTTGATGTGTGATAAAAAACAATTGACAAATGATTTCCCGCCAACTGTTTTTTTATTACTAATAAGGATGCAACGTTTAAAAAAATATAACATTCGAAATTCAAATAGTTCCGATTAGCTAGAAGTGCAAAGCTTTTAGTGTGCCCCATGTTGGTACCGTAGGAGATAAGTGAGATGCATATTCATGATGTGGAAGGCGAGCGTTACTGGATATTGGAATCGATGTATTACCGAGATACGGTTGCGGGTTACCACAACAGACTATCCTGCCTAATTATCTGAATTTAGAACTGAATTTTACATAATTTTATCCCAAATAGGTTCTTACGTTTTTTCTGCTTAAAGGGTGCTTTTTTGGTATATAGTATAGGTAGGTTGGGTATCATCTCGCATCGTTTGGGGTCAGGTTCTATCCCGTGTCGGTGAGTGAGGGTGTGCGCGAGACCCTCCTGATTTGCTTCTTAAAGGCGACTAACCCGACGACGTCCTTAGGCCCAGAACATGGAGGTCAGAAGTCCTAGAAGGGTATTACTCAGGAGGGACAGTACTCCTCCTCTCCCTCCGCCTCCGCCTCCTTCGCACACATGTCTTGTTTGCAAAAGGTCGTGGCCACGTTTAGTTTGTACTGAGAGCCTTACAGTACTACGAGTAACACTGGGTAGTGCGTGATCTCACGGTGAATAAGACACAGATACTTAATGAAGCACCCGTGACCTAATCATTTATACCCACATATAGAGTCATATTCCGTATGAGCTCCAGGTAGTCTCCAGTCTCCTGCAGGGAGCTTTGTGATCATTCATTATGTGCAGGGAATTGTTAATGTGTTTTCGTCGAAATCAGGACTGAGAAAACTATTCAACATGGGCAACACCTAGTATTAATCACAGCGCCATTTTTTTGTTTCTTGCCGAGTGCCTCTAGAATTTCCAGTGGTGCCCGGTGGACTTTCGCCACCGGTGTGCCTCTGTCTGAGCGTAAAAAGTAAGCTAGCTTGAGTTATGGGATCTACAGACGTCAAAAGTAGATCTGGAGACTACACAAATGACGTCTTTGTGGTCGGCCATATTTAATATTGCCATAGTACTTAAATATGTAAAGAAAATACACATAAATCTTAGCTTAGCTACCATACTTATTTATATTAAGCCATTCCACTTGGACGAATCTGCGGTAGTATTATATAAAAGGCAATATTTATTTATTATTTAACTAGTGGACGCCCGCGGCTTCGTCTATCCACAAAAACCTTCCTCGAGAACAACTCTATCCATTGGTGAAAATCGCATCAAAATCCGTTGCATAATTTTAAAGATCTAAGTATATATACGGAAAGAAGCGACTTTGTTTTATAGTATGTAGTGATATGCCTTATTAATACTAGTTGAGACCCGGGGCTCCGCACACGCGGTCTAGTGTTCACTCCTTCACTTTACACGCAAAGCCGGTGTGGGTCGCTAGTATAATTGCTTTATCTTTTTGTTGAAAACTGCATTAAAATCCGTTAAATAGTTTTAAAGATATAAGCGAACAGATAATGGAAAGGACTTCATTTAGCTCTAGACTATACCTACTAGCGGACGTCCGCGGCTTCACCCGCTTGACAAATTGTATATACCCTTGCTACCACCAAGTCACCCTCGAGCGCCTCTACTGCTGGGAGCCTGGAGACTACACAAGGACGGTCACTAGCCGACCCGGTGACTCCACCGTATACTGACTTTCAGAGACGGAGAGCAATCAGTCCCATATTTGCAACTCCTACATCGACTCAATACAACAGCGAGTCCGATGAGAACTCACCAACTGCCACCATAATAATAGTAATCAGAATAATATGTTACAGAATAAGGGGAAGGGATGTTATGTATGTTTAGCTATGTAGCTGGGCTACGTCCCAGCCAGCGCCGCGGTCATCGTTTACTTCAATAAACCGGTGTGCAACTAACTAGCTTGTTAAACTGACGCGTGACGCTCCACATCCACACAGTATTATTACCTACCTACCCACATATCTAACAAAAACTTTCCTCGAGAACCACTCTATCCATTGGTGAAAAATGCATCAAAATCCGTTGCCTAGTTTAAAAGATATAAGCGTAAGGGACAAACAGACAGCGGTAAGCGACTCTGTTGTGTACTATGTTAAGACTAGCAGACGGCCGCGGCTTTGCCTGCGTGAATTAGTATTATAGCCTAAACGTTCCTCGAGAATGACTCTATCCACTTTGTTTTATAATATGTAGTGACTAACTGACTGAACGTTGTTACTATTATTAATTATGTGCCTATGTTAAAAAATAAAAATTAACTTTTAATTTTCTTCTATACAAACCTAACAATATCAAATACAATTATCTAATTTGGTCCAGTCGATTGGAAGTTAAGTATACGCAGACTTATAAAGATACAGAACTTATATTATTCTAGTTATTTATTAAAAACACCTATCTACATAAATAAACAAAAAACACTTGAATAAATTACCCATAACTATAAAATTGCCAATGGATACGTTCTACACTCTTATAATTTCTCTAATACGAGTACAACAAATATCATTTAGGTACAGACCGAATATTTGGTCCTGTTCAGTGAGACTAGACCCACTCCCCGAAGTCATTTTTATAAAGTAAGTGTTAATTTATAGAGTAATAGGTCTGGATCCAGCAAAGCAACCAATAACACCAGCGATGGATAGGTATTGCGCTCAATACGTCTACAGCATCCATACAGATTACAAAGGTCTCAGTGCTGATAAACCTGACGCCAATGCTGACTTCTGGGTCAATACTGGCTGCGATGTGCAACCTGGATGTCAAAGACATACCAAACCACTTTCCTATAAAAGTAAGATAAGACAAATACTCTTTATTGTTAAAATTAGTGAAAGCGTTCTAACGAAACGAGCGGTGATAAATTTTTATTTATAAGAAGAAGACTTTTAAATAAAAATTAATCATTTCAATCATCAATTAATAATTAAAAAAAACTTTTAAACATTCCCTGAACTTATATAATTCATGTAAGATCAAAATTATGAAAATCGGTCTTAGCCGCTCTCGAGTTTTAGGGAGACAAACGAACGGCAATTAATTATTTAAATTTATAAAAAAAGAAGGTACTAGAACATAAAAGAATAGAAGATAAGATAAGATGTACACAATCAATAAATGGTATGGTTTTTTATTATCAATAGAACACATGGTGAAGTACTGTGAGGTTCCCACTTACCGATGCAAGATATGCCACTTGAAGTCTTGTCGCATAGTTTGCCAAAGCGCTCTCGGTTTAACCTTCCAAGGGCGTACCTGGGGCGTTCGGCAATGGACGTTAAGGCAACCAATTAAAAAAATACATGCCAGTAGCGAATTCTTATCTAGTAGAATAAGCCAGTCAGTTTTAATTCTTGATAATTTTGTACCCATGTCAATAGGTCTTTGTAGTCATCAACGTGTACTGCTGCTCTTAGCAGACGCCATAAGGAACCAAGAGAGTCTCATTGGCCGGAAAGCTAAAAACTATGAGCAATGGAAAGCCAATAATAATGATGATAATGCAGAAACAAATATCATAGGTCCGAAAATAGATATGAGGTTGGAGGGTATTTATTACTTCAATCGCCAAATATTTCCTTAGTTTAAATGATTATATAATTGTATTTTTTTACGTTTGTTACTTCAAAGTCGGGAACCTCCTAATGTGTCCCTTGACTTTGACGGTAAGCAACGACTCGCGGCTCGCCATAGTAACTGCTGGGATGCGTCACAGTTGTCTCTACACGTGCCCCTCTGACTAGCAGTGGAGAGTGGAGGTGGTCTATGGTTATGCTCTATGCCATGTCTGGGAGCGGGCACGTGAGCACCTGCATGCTCCCGCCTCGCCGGGGTCTGTCAGGTTGGCTTGAGCATGGCGTACGCTCGCGCTTCTGACGGAGAGTGATGGCCGGGGAACCCGACCTACCACCTGGTTTCGGGGTCTTCGCTAATGCGTCGTTTGGGGGGCCCATGCCCCCGCGCAGAGCCATAGCGGGCGTCCCTATACCGGATCGCTGTTAATTAACAGTTTCTGCTTATCCGGGGGCCCAGCGGCGAAGAAGAAACAACGTGGAAAGGTTTTATTGGGTAGTGGTCCATTTTCCATGTGTCTCCAATTAAGTTAAAAAAAGGAATACCTTAAAGTCGTATGTACCTTTCGACTGGATGAATTGATTTCGAAAAGCTTGTGCTTCTCGTGTGGTCTCATTTTAATTTGATCCCCATTGTTATTTTTGCTAAAATTATAACTATTGTTTCTTTTTTCAGTAAAAGCGGCTCGTATTACTGTGCACTGACGAAGAGAGTCCATACGGCAAAGAAGAAGATGGCACAGATCCAGATGAATGCACATGTCCTTCTACTTAGTGTTTGTCGAATTATTTTTAACGTCAGTTAGTGTAGAATGTAGTAATCTAACTTATAATAAATCTGTAGAAGTGAAAATTATGTACATTGAAAATATCAAAAAAATAAATGACAGGGGGTGTTACTAGACCGACACCGAACCCAAAAATGTAATGAAAAAATTTTTAGTCTGTCTGTCAGTCTGTTCAGGCATCACGCAAAAACTACCGGTTCGATTACGATGAAACTTGGTATAATTATAGTATATAGTACACCACACCGGGTACTTTTTATCCCGGAAAAGTATATCCCAGCCTAATATAATGTAAGGCCCAAGAAATATAAAAACAAACTTAATTTTGCGGTTCGATCCCTAGACCCGATTACTGTACCAACCGCAAATAATAAGTTTGGCGTAGGTTTTTTTTTTAGATTGGGTTCGCCAAATTGATGCCGCCCGCCTGGTGGTAAGTCGTGACGACGTCTAGCGATTGTGGGCCACTCTCACAGCACACAATACTATAGAGAGTGGCCCTCAACTTGACGACCTTCTGATGTGCCTCTTCACGCTCCGCTTAAAGAACCCAGGGTTATATGTGGGAGGAAACACGTGCACATGCAGGGCGTTCCAGGCCACTATCGTTCGGCAGAGAAACAAACGTTTAAAACGCTCGGTTCTCGCGAACATGCTATCCACTGTGTGGGAGTAGCATCTCTGCCCGACACGTGTTGTTCGGGATCGGAAGGAAGAGGGTGGGATCAGATTGAAGATCTCTTCAGAACAGGTTACGTCACCCGCAGTGGAGTTCACTAAGGGGCGCTGCACACGGCTAAGATACTATAATATTTTAACTTAAGATACAATATCGCTCGCCATACAATTCAAGACTATCACAGACGACGAAAATAATAAATAATATTTCATATTTTCGTATCTTAAGATGAATTTTTATGGTATAATAGAGAATATAATAGAAGATATAATAGAGAAACTGTTGTAGGGTGTGTATGGGCGGCTTTATGAACGCAATAAAACCCAAAACAATGGTTTTTAGAACGTTTGTCTGTTTGTCTTAATGTTTGAACACGCTAATCTCAGAAACGGCTTAACCGATTTGAATTTTTGATTTGAATTTGCGGTTTGGTTTTCAATCGCTTCATAAATAAAAAAGTTATGTAGATCTTCTAAAGTAACAAGCAGGCGGAGCTGCGGGCAACGGCTAGTAATAAATAAGGCTTCTCCTACCGCCCTCCCCTTTGGCGGTAAAGGAAACCTAAGCCCCAACATTAACCATATTATATCACGTTACAGTAGTTAGAACATTTTCGGTTTATAAAACACATGGTCGGTCAATGTTGTTATTTATTTATTAAACGGTGCCAAGGTAAAGTAAAATAAATAGTCAGGTGTGATAAGAGATAGATTTTTTTCTTTCTACTTATTTAAGGGCAAACAAACTGCGGTCTTATCCTCCCTTCGCCTCCGTCTCCTTCACACGCATGACTTGCTCGCAGAAGGACGAGGCCACGTTCCGGTTCCTCCGAAAGCCACGCAGTACTAACACTGGGTCGTGATATCACGGTGACGACACCACAGAAGCACCCTGTGACCGGTAATCGTCTAGAGCCCAAGACAGAGTGCTCCGTACGATCTCCAGGTAGTATCCTGCAGGGAGCTTTGCGCACATTCATATGTGCAGGAAGTACCAATACCGTTAATGTGTTTCCGTTGAAATCCCAGCGAATCCCAGCGACCTCACCTGCTAGTGGCGCACCTGCTGATAAACGGACGAGGCTCGTTAATTTACGGTACCTATGGAGTGGCTTCGGCCCCTACGTGGGTGTCAGGTGGTACAACAGTGTTGGTCCGGGGGGGTACCACCGTGCAGTTGTGCTAAAGCCCCCCAAGTAACCCAGCCCAGGCTGGGTTGCGTTAGGGGTTCAGCAGCTGCACCCCCGGGCCCGGGGCGATGTATGGTGCAGCAGGCATGGGACCAGTGGGGGCAAAACGGAGTCTAGTGTGGGTGGTGTGGGTCGATTCGCCGGCCAGGGAGACCCTTAGCAACGGCGTTGCCGCGGCCGCCCGCAACACAGTCATGGGGCCCGCCTGGGGCCAACCACCCCAAGAGGCTGCCCCACATGTTGCGCATAATCCTGATGTGGGATCGCCGCTCCGGGTGGTAACCGGTGTGGGGTAGCGGCGGCCTTGCATCAGGGGGGTTTGGGAGCCCTTCCGTCCGGCGAGTCGGCTCCGACCTAACCACACGGTTCTAGACAAAGCTAGCCCCTGCGCTTTGTCACTTACTGCTGCACCAAATGTCGCCCTGTCTTCACGCTTCTTCTTCAAAATCTTCAATGGCAGTGCAACAAAAAAGAAATAAACGTTACACAGCGGCCCTAGGAAACCCCACAACTTCACATTTCGAGGTGGAGTTCACTAACGTCTGTGGACTCCATGCGAACCTCGATACCGTCCACCACCACCTTGAGACGGCACGGCCCGCTGTGATGTTCCTCACGGAGACACAAATACGCCGCCCTGACGACACGTCTTACCTGTGTTACCCCGGCTATGTCATCGAGGAACAATTTCGAGACAAAGCCGGGGTGTGCGTGTTCGTTAGGGCGGATGTTTGCTGCCGCCGGTTGCGCTGCCTAGAGAACCCCTCCAATTCCGTCCTTTGGCTGCACGTAGACCATGGCTCTATGAGCCAGATCTACGTGTGCGTCTATCGATCCCACACAGGGGATTCTGAGACAACAAAGCTCGTCCAGTACCTCAGCGAGACGGCTGATGAAGCGCAGGTGCGGTTCCCGAACGCTGACCTAGTATTTCTGGGGGACTTCAATGGCCATCACATTGAATGGCTGGGGTCCCTCAAGACTGATCATGCGGGTAGAGCCGCCCATGCGTTCGCTCTCTCCCACGGTCTGACCCAGATGGTATGCGGGATCACCCGGATACCAGACAGGTCAGATCACGCGCCCGCTCTGCTGGATCTACTGCTGACGAGTCGCCCAGCCCAGTACAGTGTTTCGGTAGGAGCCCCACTGGGTAGTTCCGACCACTGTGTTGTTCACGCTGGCATGAAGGTGTCACCTCCTGCACGTCCTGTACAAACGTCACGACGACTATGGCACTACTCGTCAGCGGATTGGGACGGTCTACGCGATTATTATGCGTCCGTCCCCTGGAGCCAGCGCTGCTTTGTAGGAAAGGCTCTTTCGGATAGTGCTTCTGCTATTGCTGGCGAGATCAGTTTAGGGATGTATTATTACATCCCTTTCACTGATGTCGCCAGTATCCGCAGAGCCCGTCGCTGGTTCGGGCGAGATTGTGCCAAAGCTGTTCGACAAAAACAGTCGGCATATCGCGCCTGGATCAGGGCCCGGGCTGTGCGCGACCCAAACGTTGGCCACCTCAAAGCAGCGTACAACCGGGCCACAAAGTCGAGTAAGAGGGCCTTTAAGAGAGCGGATGCCCAGCGCGTCGCGCGGCTTGGTCAGGAGCTCACTTCCCATCCCACGGGCAGCCGTGGATTCTGGCAACTGGCCAAAGCCGTACAATCTAACTTTTGTCAGCCCTCGCTGCCACCGCTGCGTTACCCAGATGGAACACTGGCTCACAAAGCCCAAGAGAAAGCGGATATGCTCGCAGACCTCTTTGCGGCTAATTCCCGGGTCGACGACCTTGGCCTGCAGCCTCCCGCCATCGCCAACTGTGGCCACACAATGCCTGATATTGTTATCAGGCAATGTGATCGTACATCACATTGCCTGATAACAGTGCTGCGGTCACTCGACACGCGGAAAGCCAGTGGCCCTGACGGCATTCCGGCGGTGGTGCTACGAAAATGTGCAGCTGAGTGGTCTCCAGTATTAACGCGTCTGTACCGCCTGTCATACTCTTCAGGGCTCGTGCCGGAGGTCTGGAAGGAGGCGAACGTACAACCGATCCCCAAGAAAGGGGATCGGTCCGATCCAGGCAACTATCGACCCATAGCTGTCACCTCAGTCATTTGCAAGGTGCTTGAGCTCCTTATAAATAAGCAGCTCATGCAATTCCTAGAGGATCACTCGCTAATCAATGATCGACAATACGGCTTCAGGCCAAAGCGATCAACGGGTGATCTTCTGGCATTCGTAACGCATGTCTGGGGTGGGGCTATGGAAAGGCATGGCGAGTCCTTGGCTATTAGCCTGGACATCGCCAAAGCCTTCGATAGGGTCGGGCATGCTTCGCTCCTTTCCAAGCTTCCGGCATATGGTCTACCTCCTCAACAGTGCAGCTGGATTGCCAGCTTTTTAAACGAGCGCCGAGTGCGGGTCCTCTGCGATGGCCAGGCTTCTCGCTTCTTGCAAGTGAATGCCGGGGTACCGCAGGGGTCCGTACTATCACCAACTCTCTTTCTTCTGCATATCAATGATATGCTATCCCTCGGGAACATTCATTGCTATGCAGATGACAGCACACTGCACGGGAGTTACTCGGTTCGTCCGACGGCGGGGCGATCTGAGATTGAGGAGGAGAGACGACGACTCGTGGCTGATCTCGACCGTAACCTCGACAGTATCTCTCAATGGGGTACCGAGAACCGGGTCGAGTTCAACGCCCGCAAAACACAGGCGTGTGCATTTACTGCGAAGAAATCCCCTTTCCTTCCCCTACCCTCTCTTCAGAATGCATTATTACCAATGAAGGACAACCTTGATATCCTTGGCATAGACGTTCGTCGAGAGCTCAATAATAAAAACTACATCGAAAGATGTATAGGGCTAGCTTCGCGGAAACTAGGAATACTGAATAAGGTAAAGAGATTCTTTACACCGGACTAGAGGTGTCTGCTGTACAAGACGCAGATTAGACCCTGCGGCGAATACTGCTCTCACCTCTGGGACGGCTCCGCGAAGTATCTGCTGGACGCTCTCGACGCTATGCAGCGACGGGCTATCCGTATTATAGATTGTCCGGAGGTAACGGGAAGCCTTGAGCCGCTAGTTCAGCGCCGAACAATAGCTTCCTTGGCCGCATTCTACCGTATTTACCACGGCGAGTGTTCTGAAGAGCTCTTCAATCTGATCCCACCCTCTTCCTTCCGATCCCGAACGACTCGTGCCGGGCAGAGATGCCACCCCCACACAGTGGATAGCATGTTCGCGAGAACCGAACGTTTTAAACGTTCGTTTCTCTGCCGAACGATAGTGGCCTGGAACGCCCTGCCTGTGCACGTGTTTCCTCCCACATATAATCCTGGGTTCTTTAAGCGGAGCGTGAAGAGGCACGTCAGTAGGTCGTCAAGTTGAGGGCCACTCTCAATAGTAATGTGTGCTGTGAGAGTGGCCCACAATCGCTAGACGTCGTCACGACTTACCACCAGGCGGGCGGCGTCAATTTGGCGAACCAAATATAAAAAAAAAAAAAAAAAAAAATCAGGAACGAGAAAAAAATTAAACGCGAGGTAAGCCGCGGGCAACACTAGTATTAATCACAGCGCTATCTAGCCCAAAGTAAGCTAGCTTGTTATATGGGATCTACAGACAGACGCTAATCACGTCTTTGTTGCGGGTCATATTTTTCGCCATACCACAGAATAGGGAATAGTATGTAAGGACTTAAATAAGAAAATTAATTATTGTGAAAACACTTAGTTGAACTAACACTTCGTCTAAATGTGATTTTGTCGCTGTTGTGTTTTTGTTCAAAAAACATGTGTTAGTTTTTCAAAGTAATACTACCAGTCGATACTGTTATCGAAAAAGAGTCCAATTTTAATTTTTTTGTTAACGGTATTTTCACGGTGTATTGTGATAATATTGCGACTTAATCATTTGAGAAGTATGCTAATTATTTGGTTATAAAATATATATTCAGAAAAGAAATCGTATTCAGAATTTTAATAACGTAAGAAGGTATTTGGCTTATATTAAATATCATGGCACTTGCATCATTGTTGAAATATCATATCTACCGTGACTATTAATTAAACAGCTACATAAGGTAACAATACCCAATAATTTATCGTTACATAGATATATCCGACCGTATGTCTGTTTGACGAAAACTTAAAAGTGTTATATTTTAGTTTCACCACATACCAATATTATTACGTGTGTCCAAAACACACGTAATAATATTGGTGTGTCCAGATGAAGATATAATACGGCGTAAATATGCTAACCTAGCAGGTGATTATTCATGAGTCATGGGGTCCGAGTGCTCGCCGCCTTTATAGAGACATTGCTTAACGCCTAATCGATGCTTCTCAGGACCAGAAGGCTGGCTATTTTCTGGCCCAAAGAATAAGTGTACCATCCAACGTGGCAACACAGCCAGCATTCTGGGAACCTTCCCAGTCGGCAATGACGCGTAGGATTTTTAAACGATATTTTGTAATGTAAATATTTTTTAGTCTATAATTATGTATATTTTGTATATTGTAATTCTTATTGTTAATTTATAATTAATAAAATGTTAAGTACTATAAACTAAATATGTAATAGACATAATACATGTTATATAGTTAATTTTCACCAACTGACCCTACGTGTGGCCAGTCCCTCGTGTACAGATAGTGACTAATCCAAATATTTAAAGAACACATAAATCTTAGAGTAGTTACCATACTTATTTAGATAAGCTATTCCACGAGGACGAATCTGCGGTATTATTACGAGTATATTAAAGGCAATATATTACCACAGCTGAGACCCGAGGCTCCGCACATACGGTATAATTTTCTCACCTCTTCTCTACACTTCCCCAAATTAGTATCGACATTGTATCTTCGCAAAGCCTGGGTAGGTCGCTAGTATACATATACTAAAGTAGGTATATCCCTCTTGAATCGTTTTATCTATATTGCTGAATACAGCATCAAAATGCGTTAAGTAGTTTAAAAGATATAAGCGAACAGAAAACGGAAGGGACTTCATTTTATACATATGCTGATATTAAATTCGTTATTTATTTAAGAACACCTAAATAAATGCTACAACCAAAACTAACACACTTGAATAAATTACTGACCTTCTTATTAAATAAGTGCTAAATAACTGAATTGGCCAAATATTGGATACGTTTTGGTGTACAATAACGTTTTCGGACTAAATATTGGTTGGTCCTGTGAAAAACCAAAATGTTGCTTTTCTGGAAAATACTATGTTTAATGAGTAAGTAAAAACGTAAAAATTGGTTTCAATTATACTCGCGCGTAACAGAGAAGTTGTTTCTGCTAACCTTAAACGTGTTAATATGATTTCAGTCGCTACTCAAGCCACGGATGCTACCTTCCTCAAGTGCTATCATAGGTACCTACTCAGTTGATATGACAGAACATATTAAACCTCTTATTATACCTGGATGTTTGGACCTGTCTTGGACTAGACTGGACCTGTCTCCTCTTCAACATCACACAATCTCTTATGTCCTCTGGCTCATTCATTATAACTAAGTATTAAACTATTTCAGTTCCATAAGCGACAGCAAAGAACTACCTATCAAGCAGTCACCTCAATTTATGGACCTAGGATTTATAAAAGCCGACCATGAATTGTTTATTATGGTTCATGGTTATTCATCTGAAATCAATCCATTCATTGAAGATATCATCGCAGCTTTAATAGAGTCATATGGAGATTCAAAGTGTTATTGTGCATTAAACTGGGCAAAGGAAGCGAAGGCTTACATTGGTAACACAACAAAATACATTAGTAACGCTGGGTTGGGTTTTGATTATCCATTAGCGTCTGCTTTAGGTCTTAAGGTAAATTTCTTACGTTCATCTGAGCGGAGTGGTAAACATAAACAAAGTTCCCAGTAAGCGCCAACAAGTTTTACCTACGAAATGTGGGCATATAGAATATGCATCTGCTTAAATGGCGTTATTTTATGTATATAAAAGTAGGTATAGGTATAAACTAATCTAACTAAAATGACCTTCTTTCAGGTCGCCACTGAAACGGGAGATGCTTTGGTAGAAATGAGTTTAAAAGGTTTAATCGTATCAAATATACATATGGCTGGTCACTCGGAGGGTGCACATATTATAGCAAATGTGGCTCGGAGAATACTTGAGAAAAATGAGGAACTTGTTGGTCTGTAAGTACTTAATACACTTTCCTAAAAAAAGTGTAAGGACAATTAAAAACCATAGGTATCGTCTACTCTCAAACTAAGCAAAGTCTGACTGACACCTTAATATTATTATCATCTATTGAGCCTTTTCCCAGCCCAAATTGGAGTCAGCGTTCCAGTGTAAAAGCGAAGGCGCCATACTTCTATATTTTTCGTGAAACGACTGCTATCTGACGGCGACATTCCATTGGTTCTGAAGTTACAATAGTCAGATTTTTAAATATCCAACTTCCTATAACGACTGCCATAGATGTTCATAAGGCAACCAGTACCAACCTTTCGAAAGCTTTCCAGTCATTTTTATAGAATTAGTGTTCATTTTTAGAGTAATAGGTCTGGATCCAGCAAAACCGACAATAACACCACCGTTGGATAGATATTGTGCTCAATACGTCTACAGCGTCCATACAAATGAGAAATTTCTCGGTACTGACAAACCTGACGCCGATGCTGACTTCTGGGTCAATACAGGCTGCGATGTGCAACCTGGATGTCAAAGATATACCAAACCACTTACCTACGAAAGTAAGATAAGACACATACTCTTTATTGTACACTAGTTATACCAGCGAACTTCGTACCGCCTTAAAAAGCCTTTTATTCTTTTATTCTATTTTCAAAATTATTTCTCTATTCTTTCGGCCTAAGTGGGTTTGGAGGGCGGACTTGTGCATGAATAAATACGAGAGTTGGGTAATTTGCATGTGGCGGAATATTGCAAAGTAGTTAGATTTATTTAATTTAAAAAGCCTTTTAAACGTACTCTGAACTTTTATGAATGAGTCATGACCAAAATGAGCCAAAACGGTCTCTAGTTTTAACGATACAAACGAACAGCAATTTATTTTTATATTATAGAACTAACTGCCCCGGCGAACTTCGTGTTCCCTGGGAATTAAGAGTGTTAACCTTTCCTGAATCTTCACGAATATTTCAAGACCAAATTTAGTCAAATCGTTTTAGCCGTTTCCGAGTTTTTCATGTTTGTAAAGTGATAAATAGAATAGAAAATAATAGAATATAAGATATACACAATCAATAAATGGTATAGAATGGTGTGTGGTTTCCACTTACCGATGCAGGATACGCCACTCGGGTTAAACTTACAAGAGCGTACCCGGGGCGTTGGGCAATGGACGTTGAATTTAAAAAATACATGCCAATAGCGAAATCTAGTCTAGTAGAATAAGCTCAAGTTAGTTTAAGAAATAATGTAGAACCCATGCCAACAGGTCTTTGCAGTCATCAACGTGCACTACAGCTCTTGGCAGACGCCATAAGGAACCCAGATAGTCTCATTGGTCGGAAAGCTAAAAACTATAACCAATGGAAAGCTAATAATGATGATGATGATGCAGAAACAAATGTCATAGGTCCGAAAATAGATATGAGGTTACAGTGTATTTCCCATTATTTTAATCGTCAAATATTACCTTAGTTTAAATTATTAGCGTCCGTCGCCTAGTGGCTCAAGGGCTGGACTTGAGTTCAATCCCCGGTCACCATACTACTGACGTGATACCACTCCTAAAACATGCACTTTTAGCCAAGCGAAACTTTCTTGCCTGGGTAGAATATGGCAAGCCCAAAAACGAGGTACCATATGAGGAGATGCGTAAAAGTAGGTCGATCTTCAAGTCCAAACTATACTGTTGTCAGAATAACGCAGAGCAAATTAAGATGGATAACTTGCATCCAAACACTCAAGTCGGGACTGGTCTGCCTGGACATGATGGGGTCGTAGGCTCGTTGATCATAGCCAACCTTTTCAGGCAGCATTTCTTTGTTAAACTTATAGAACCGACACTGGCAAACCCGCTGGAGGTGCTTAATGGTGAGCCCAAATCGGTATATTTTTCAGTCAAAGATGTGGCTTGCGTTATTAAATCTGCAGCTAGACACAAGTCCTCCAGCCACGATGGGCTCAGCATTGAGCACCTTCAGTATGCAGGCCCTCATTTGCCTAGGTTTCTGGTTATGTTTTATAATTTATGTCTGTCAAATTCGTACATCCCCTCTGAATTAATGAAAACAATTGTGGCAACCTATAATTAAACGCAACAAGGTGATCTATCTGATAAAATAATATTTTTTTGTAGTTGGCTCATCTAATTATAGGCCATTTTCCCTGGCAATTATAATTGCAAAGGTGCTTGATGGTTTGCTTGAGATACTGCTGAGGAGATGTGTCCAATTACATAACAACCAATTTGGTCCATTTCAATTTGGTCCAATTTCGACAATTAGTTGGTCCCATTCCAGTAAATGGAAGTCGTATTTATTTTGCTGATATTGTAACTATTGTTTCTTTTTTCAGTAAAAGCGGCTCGTATTACTTGTGCACTGACGAAGAGAGTCCATACGGCAAAGAAGAAGATGGCACAGATCCAGATGAATGCACATGTCCTTCTACTTAGTGTTCTACGTAGTGTAGAATGTATTAATAATAAATAACTACTACTAGTTATCCCGGCGAACTTTGTATCGCCTCAAATATCATAAAAAAAAAAACCCCTAAACTTCTAAGAATATTTTAATATTTCATGCAAATGTATGTATATGTATGTATAATTATAATTGAAAAATGCGACGGACGGACAGACAGACAGACAAATTGTCGTATTAAATATACACGCTGATTTTATCATCGTCAGCAGTCGAAAGGGTTCGCTCTCGGAATAATATTTGGATTCCTTTTTTAACATCTCAATTACTGTACTGATAATAATAAAAAAAATTGTCATTTCTGTAATTCTTCTCACTCGATCAAGTTTAACATTAGTAGCAGTATGATATTTCATTGATGAATTGACGCGGACGGGCGCAGTGCGCTCGCCAGGCTCAAGGCTGCACGTCTCGCACACACATATCCATCCTTCGAGCGCTTCTAAGTACCGCGCAAATCATGTGTTAGGCAGCAATGACCCCGCGCAGCCAATATGGCCAGTATCACTACGAAACATACCTGCTTGAACATAAAGTACACACTCCAATTTCTCCTGTGTGTGTGTGTCTGTAATACCTACTTTATTATTAACGATAGTGACTTAATGACTTTTGAACTATGTAATAATAATAATAAAAATACACTGAACTACAACTGACGGCGAGGAGGTATTTCAGGCGTATTTAAAAAATTGGAGTTATTTACAAATAAAATCAAACTATTTACAGTTTATTTACACTAATTTGCAGTTCTCTGTACCGAAGTAACTGCTCGATATGGAGTCCATTCCTTTCGATACACAAACGTGCACGTGTTAATTGATTGTCTTTCAACTTGTTCGATGTGTCTCTATCACTTTTCACAATATCAAAAGCGTCCACTATCGCACTGCGTTGTTCTTCGCGGGTTTGATGACTTCCATTTGCGAATAATCATTCAAACGTCCTCGGGCTTGTGCATGTAACGGTGTCCGGAACTGTCCGTGGTCGAGTAAGCGCTTTGTTGCAGCCAAGATGGTCCCGCGTGTCGGCACTTGAGGATCACTGACTCCTCGTAGCCGTAACGCATTTAAGTGCTCCGGCTGGGAGTACAATCGCCGAGCCTCTTGTAGGTTGTGGTTAGCAATGGGATACAATTGTACCATTGCTTGATACTCCATGTTCGAATATTCGTACTAACGACTCATTTTACTCACTGACACACACGGTTACGAAACAGACGCCGGCGCTGTCACGAGGTTTACTGTGGAGTGGACAGGCGAGCCGCAGTGTCGGCGCGCTCGCGCCGGCGCGGCGGCTTCGCTAGGAGGATTCGGAGGGTACGCTGAGGTGGGGGCCGGGGGCGGCACACGCTTGCTCTGTGCCAGCGCATTGTTGAATGAAAACGAACTGTACCGTAACTATCGTTGTAAAACTTAAGTATTTAAGAGAGTGAGTACCCTTACAGCGGGTTCTCATTTGATGTCTAGAAACTAAATATTTTTTTTAGATTTCTAAAAAAAAGCGTTTGTTTTTCAAAGTAATGCTGCCAGTTGGTTCAAAAATTATTCCGAAAGCGAACTTTTGCGTACTGCTGACGGTATTAAAATCAACCTGTATAGATTCTGGCACAATAAAACCGGCTTTAGATTTACCTATCGGAATGGGACCAAATAGTTGTCAGAATGGGGCCAAATTGAAATGAGAGACGGGAAGAAGTACGTCACATTGTTACATTAATAGAAAATTTATTTTAATCATACGCCAACCCGAAGAGGCCATACAAGTGGCCAAAGTCCGTCGGGCGCCACTGGAAATACCTTCTGGTGCGTACCAATGACGCCCGCAGCAATGAACATAGGAGCGGAAGCGGTCTCGGGGACTTAAAAAAAAATCATACGCCAATAACTATCCACTTTTTATTCCACTTCTAAGGGTGGATTTATGCAGTTTTAAGTAGAAACTAGTTCAATGAGCGTTAATTATGGCAATAAGTATCTCTTTTAAGATATAGCGATCTCTTTACCAATTGGGACAGATCGACCCACTTTTAGACGAGATTTGTTATTTCCGAAGCATCTATGCATTCCTTTTTTGGTTCGGTTACTATATACTTTTCCAAATAACAGTACTATTACTCAGTAAGTAATACTACATAGTTTTATAATATATCTTGATATACAATCTAGTGCCCAATCAACCCAAAGCTCGGATGACACTCTGACAATGAGCATAACACCACAAACTAACTCATTTGTCCTATTGGAAACTGATATGACTGAAGTTGAAACAACTTTAATGAGTTTGAAATCTGGTAGTGCTCCCGGCTGGGATAATATACCTATCAGTTTCCTAAAACTAGCAAAGAATGAACTTATTCCCATCATTACGCATCTCATGAACCTTTGCTTTCAACAAGGTATTTTCCCCGACCTATTAAAAAAAACTATTATAACCCCAGTTTTCAAGTACGGAGCCAGAGATGAAGTTGGTAACTACAGACCGATTGCAGTACTTCCTGCAATATCAAAAATACTGGAGAAACTCCTAAATTCAAGGCTTATGGGTTACCTGAACCGATACCAACTGCTATCCCACTCGCAATATGGTTTTAGACAGGGCAAATCAACTGAAGACGCAGTCATGTCACTTACCCAGACAGTGACAGAACTGGTGGACAGTGGACAGAAATGCTTATCAGTATTTCTGGACCTCAAAAAAGCCTTCGACACTATTTCTGTCTCCACACTTTTGCGAAAACTGGAAAACATTGGTCTCAGAAACACTGCCCTCTCACTATTTAAAAGTTACCTGTTGGGAAGGACACAGAGTGTCAGAATAAATGGCTACACCAGTGGTGATGTGATGGTGTCCTACGGAGTGCCGCAAGGAAGCGTGTTGGGGCCCACACTGTTTCTAATTTATATTAACGACCTCTGCAATATGAAAATCAACAACGCCAAAATTCTTTCCTATGCTGATGACACTGCATTGATATTTAGTGGGCATAACTGGCCTACTGTAAAACTAAATGCAGAGAAAGGCATGCGCTTAGTTGCTAAATGGCTAAAGGACAATTTACTAACACTTAATACTGCAAAAACTAACTACATATGTTACAGTATTCAAAATATTACTCAGCCGAATGCAGACTTCAAACTGGCCGTTCATTCGTGCAACCAACAAGGTACCGCATCGTGTGATTGTCCCACCATCCATAAACTGGCAGAAGCTAAGTACCTGGGAGTGATCGTTGATCAACGTCTGTCCTGGTATTCACACATAGATCTGGTTACAGCCAGACTAAGGAAATTCATCTGGATCTTTAAAACTTTGAGACACGTGGTTCCTAGGAAATCTACGGACGCTAAAAACGGCTCTAGAGATCTTCTTACGGAGTTGTATAAGGCACTAGCGCAATCAGTAATAACCTACTGCATTCCCATCTGGGGAGGGGCATGTAAAACCAAAATATTGGAACTTGAACGTGCTCAAAGGGCTTTATTGAAGGTTATGCACTTCAAAAAAAGGAGATTTCCAACAACGGAATTGTACCGCGTCAGTGAAGTGTTGTCAGTGAGAAAACTGTATGTTCTTCTTACTATATTAAAAAAACACAAAGGCACGCCATACTGCCCTGATTCTGTTATAAGAAGAAGAAAAAGCACACTACCTCGAACATACACTAGAACTGCATTTGCGAGCAGACAGTATGGTGCCCGGTCAGGCTACCTATATAATAAAATCAATAACGAACTTCACATATATTGTAAAACAATACGAGAAAATAAAAAACAAATTGCAAATCGCCTAGCAACACTGAGTTATCAGGATGTGGAGGCCCTATTAGAACACCCAGCTTAAAAAACGTACACAAATACACTCCATGCATACACCATACAATCACCATAATACACAAACACACACACACACACACAAACAAACACACACACATATCTACACATGCATTCACTGCACATTCTTGAGCATAGAATCCTCATTGTTTGTAAACCAAAAAATATAATCTGCATAGCTGTGGAAGAGCGTGATCACCTGTCACAGGCATTCTTTGCCTAAAAGGTGACCACGGTCAATACTCTTATAATGTAAACAGGTTAATGAACAATAAATTATTATTATTATTATATCGTTTATTCATTTCTATTCTTATTTTATACATTTTTAAATACACTTATAAAAAACACAAATACATTTAAAAATATAAAAAATAGTGACCCACCAGTAGCGGAGTAGGACCCAAACTACCGGTGGTGGAGGCTACAGACTAAGAAACCTCCTAACAATACGGCACGTGTCGAGGATAACAGCCTTCTGAATCTGATTCTTGATCCAACAATCTAACGAGAGTCTCTTGAGATGTTGATCGAGACTCTTCGCTATTAATCCGTTTGCCGAAACGACCACCGGGACAATGATCGTCGAGTCTACGTCCCACATGGCGGTTATCTCGAAGGACAGATCGAGGTACTTACTAAGTTTGTCCTTCTCTGCCTTCACGAGATTCTCATCATGCGGGACGGCGATATCGACGAGCACTGCCCGACGCTGGGTCCGATCAACCAACACGATATCGGGCCTATTGGCAACAATAGTCCTATCCGTGATGATTGATCGGTCCCAGTAGAGCATTGCACGACCATTCTCAAGAACTGGCACTGGTGTGTACTTATAGTACGGTACTTCAAACTCAATAAGGCCATATTGAAGAGCAAGTTGCTGGTGGATGATCCTGGCTACTTGATTGTGCCTATGTAAGTACTCGGTGTTAGCTAGATACGAACAACCGGAAATAATATGGCGAAGTGATTCACCAGGACGGTGGCATGCTCGACAAATGTCGACCGTACCGTCCTTCATGATGTATTTCCGATAGTTGTTCGTCTTGATAACCTCATCTGCAATTGCACAGGCAAAACCTTCAGTTTCCCCAAAGAGGTCCCCAAAACGTAGCCAGTTCACCGAAGCGAGCAGGTCTACGTCGGGTCCTGTTAAGACCCGGTAGAACCGCCCGTGTAGCTCCTTACTCTTCCATACGTCCCTACGGTCTTCAGTACCTAGCACCTTTGGTTTACGCCAGTTCTCGTTAGCCAAGGAAAGAGGTGTTAGGCCCTTGTCAACCATCACGACATCGCAATGAATGTCACACCCGTTCTGTAGAAAGTAATTTCTCAGACTGCACACTTCACGGTTGTGGAGGTTCTTGGCATTCAAAAAGCCTCGACCCCCACACTTCCGCGGAATGTACAGTCTCATGACAGAAGATCGTGGGTGTAACATTCGATGCAATGTCAGTTGTTGACGGACTCGCCTATCCAGGGCGTCTAGTTCCGTTTGAGTCCACCTAAGTATGCCAAAGGAGTATAACAATAAAGGTATCACCCAACCGTTGAAAGCCCGCATTTTGTTACCACCGGACAAAGAACTGTTAAGAACTTTTGTCAGGCGGCCAAAAAAACGTTCTTTCACCGATTTCTTAATATCCTCTACCGCTATACCCAATGACTCTGACATACCTAGGTATTTGTATGTTTCGGTCTCGGAGAGAGATCTGAGAGTTATTATCTCAGAAAGTTGTAAATTCGGTGAATTTACAACCTTCCCCCGTTGTACATGCATAACCGCACACTTATCAACACCGAACTCCATCTTAATGGCATTACTAAAAACTTCCGTAGTTTTTAGTATAATGTCACTAAATCTTGGTGCTTCAATGTGAACAGTTTGAGGTCATCCATGTACATCAGGTGAGATATAACCTCACCCCCTCTACGAAACCGATAGCCTAGCCCTGAATCCTTCAGCAATGTGCTAAGTGGATTCAGTGCTAAACAAAACCACAATGGACTCAAACTGTCGCCCTGGAATATACCACGCTCGATCCTTATCAAGCCTTGCGGGTCAGAGGCGTGCCCACCACTACCTGGTTGACGAAGGACTGTGGTCCACTGCCCCATACACGAGACTAAGAAGGATTTAAGAGTCGGATTAATTTTATACAACTCTAAAATCCTCCTCAGCCATGAATGAGGCACCGAATCATAGGCCTTCTTGTAGTCAATCCAGGCAGTAGAGAGGACGCCCCTACTCCGCTTGACTTGTTGGCTAATGGCCATATCAATGAGGAGTAGCTCCTTAGTACCACGAGACCCAGCCCTACATCCATTCTGAGCGTTATCTAAGATATTATTAGATACTATGTGCGAGTTTATTTTACTTCTCAGAATAGATGTAAGGAGCTTGTAGATGGTAGGTAAGCAAGTGATGGGTCTATAGTTTTTAGGTTCCGTGGTACTACCTGATTTGTGGAGCAGGAAGGTGATGCCAGTGGTCATGAAAGCGGGTAAGGAACCAGACTCAAGGGCTTCTTGATACTGTGTTGCCAAGCGTTCATGCGAACTCTGAACCCACTTTATCCAAAAGTTGTGCAATCCATCCGGCCCAGGACTTTTCCAGTTCGGGGTCGTACGGATTGCACAACTAACGTCTTCGGAGTCTATGGTAATAGACTCCATGGGTTCGATGATACTGCATTCACGCTCGACGACACGGATCCAGTCGCCCTCCGAATGTTCGACGGGTACCGACCATATGTCACGCCAAAATTGATTCATGGTGTGAGCATCTGGCAGTTGTCCGTCGCTCAAACGTTGTCCAGTTCCCTCCCACTCTCGGTACACCTTCCTTTGGTCACTTTGGAAGATGCGATTCTGCCAGTATCTATTTACACGCTCTCTATAACGACGGATACGGCTTGCCCATGCATACACTTTCTGTTTCAGAAAGTCAATACGTTCCGTGACATTGGCTAAGTATTGCTGGGGACGAATACCGGTCCCAGCAAATGCCTGAGTCACGAAACGCATGACCCGGGGACGACTATTTCCCCGGCTGAAAGAGATAAGCTTTGCAATGAGAGTCCTAAATGTGCCGATACGTCGCTCGATTCTTGCCTGCCATACGGGAACACCATCCGGTCGTGGTGCACGGTTAACTTCAGGGAATTTAACGCGTGCAACACGACAAGCGGCAATCGCTCCACAGTAAAGGATCGAGTGAGTATCAAGCAAATCACTACTAGTCCGTAAGTACGGTTCTAGCAATGCATTTAGGGCTCCCATCAACGCCAGATTTCGCTTATGCATTGGCAAGCGTGGTAGCCGCGGTCTAGAATTAGGTATAAACCTATACTGCGAGATCACATCTTCCAAAGTACTCCTCAATTGCTCGCTTACCTGGATAGACGTATCACTCGTATCATTTCCTGCGTCGAGTGCGGGTTCCGCTAACGTCGCACTTGTAGCAACCGTCTGTGTCACAGGTGACGGTGCTCTCGTTGACACTGGAGCTGTACGAGTAGATAATACTTCCAGGCGTAGTCGATCAAGCACAGATTGATCCAACAACTTACATCGTTGGATAGCCCGCACTTGATCCGATAGTCGTTGGATGGCAACGGTAATTGTTGGTTCAAGAGCCTGAAACAAAGGAAGCATCCTTGAACGATACGCAGTCAGGTTGGTTTCCCCATCTGTAGCCTCATAATATGCCCGCATAACGTTTTCATTGATGGATGAAGTCCATCGCATGCGGTGCACAATACCACCGGTAGTGGGGACCCTACTCGAAGCTGGTAGGCTTCGGGGCCCCAAACTGCTCGGCGGCCGGCCTCTCCCTCGCCGGCGTACAGGTGTTGGCGACGACGGCGGAGTGAAATACTCGTCACTTGAAGAGCTCGACGCCTCAGCGAGCACCTGTGTCAGCGATGTGCGGTCCGGTGCCTGCGAGGCGGAGTTTAGTGACGAGTCCGGGGGTGTTATTTGCGCATTTCTGCTTCTGGCTCTTGTTTGCATCTCACAATCACTTCATATTGTTTGGCCATAATATTGAATGTGATGTTGATATTTTTGAATTCATTGAGTGACATGTGTCAAATCTTCGTTGCATATTTCGTAGACTATGTTTATTGTTCTAAAGTTCTAAAATATTATAAAATCCTTTATGTATTGACTTTTTGCTGATATTATTATGAAATCTGAAGTATTTGTATAAATTTAGGTAATAATATATAAATAAAAATATTAAAATATTTTAAGAATGAAAATGATGTATGAGACGTTCAGAGTTGCCAGTTATTATTATTATTATTATTATTACCTACTAGTTGATTATAGTCTCACTAACTATTCCTACGGGAACACATTACTGGGATATAAGCACTAGGGGATAATAAAGCACATAGGTATCAGTAAACTTTAAAACCGTTTCAGAGGCTAATTAATTTAAAGTACTTAATTCAAACAATGAAATCTTTTCTCTCTATGATATTAGTGTCTATAGATTCTCATGCAGATTATAGCGAAACAAAATACTAGAGATTAACCTTAAAACAATTTAACATGGTCACAGATATAAGAATACTATATAGTATGATTGAAATGAAAAATTCAGGAACAGTAATAGTAACGTTCATTCTAGTAGGTACGTTTATTTTGTTCAGCATTTTATTAGCAGAGTTATCAATCAAAACAGTTTTTAGCCAAGTACTTACCTGACTAAAATTTGTAACGGAATAATGAATTTTATTAAAAATTTTGAATAAGAGCTTGAGAGCCTAAATGTTATTGCTCTAGTCGTAAAAAAAATATATAATAAACATTATCTTCCTAGATTACAAATCTAGATTAAAACGGGTTTCACCACATGAATTTTTGGAGACTGATACAAGTAGCGCCACCTAGTCTAAAAATGATCAACTATCTTATTGGTCCCGTTTTAATGTTCACGATAGAATCCCAGTGACATGGTAAAAGTAGAACTATGTTCTATTCTATGGTAATACTGCCTTCCAAGAGCTTTGGAAGAATTTTATTTTTTACCTTCGTACTTTTAGTCTAGATAGGTATTTAAAGGAAATGTATATATCAGTCTGGGTCCCATCAAGATTTCAATACGTTTAAAACGTTATCAAAAAAAACAGACAAGTGCTTGGCTGGTTTAAATTCATCTGTGTTTCTAGGTAGGCTTTGGTTTACAACCACGTTTTAAATCGTGTAGGTTTTCGGTGTTTTTGATGTCAACATCACCTTAAACAGGGCAATAATTTAATTAATATGAAAATAATTTTGGACTTTCAGTGTCCATCCAAACAACAGAAGCAGCATTTCTTAGATGCTACCAAGGGTATGTTCATTTGACTTTCTCATTTTAAGTGGACCCGTGGACATTAACTAAAGTAAGGCCAGCGAAACTAAATATTAATTTTAATTCTTTCTTCTAATCGCTGTCGTCTGTATTCATAGAGCTACACGAGTCGAACCGCTACCGCAAATTCATTGCTCTATATCTGTTTTAGACCACAAAGCAACGAAATTCGGACCTGAGACAGAAGATTCCTTGGAAGAGTCCAAATGTTGACAACTGCGGTACTAATTGTTTTGCTGTACCACGAAACAAACAACGACAGCAGCAGCTCTCGTTGACCAACTTACGTCATTACTGCGTACGTGTGATAAGTATGATATAATAATTCGCTCGATATCGCAATGTTACTGAGTAACTAGTAATACGGTACGTTTGTTGAAAAAAATATCTGGTCTCGATGGCCTTTCTTTAGATCTAAATATACTCATACTTTGCTGCCTCGGTGGCGCAGTAGTATGTGCATGCGACTACCGTCCCTGAGGTCCCCGGGTCGATTCTCAGGTCGAATTAAATATTTGTGTGATCCACAGATGTGTGTATTTAGACATTTCACATATTTAGTATGTATTTAGAAATTATAAGTATGTTTATCAAAGTATATATTTAGAGAAGAAAAGCGCAGCGTGGTATATGTATGTTGAATTCCCGCCTCTTTGGGGGAGGTCTTTGCCCAGCCGTGAGCGTCAAATTGGCTAAGACGATGATGATGATGACATTTATATTGTTTCAGTTCTCTAAATAACACTAAAGAACTACCTCTCAAAGAATCTTGTGAATTTCTGAATACAACATTCATAAAACCAGACCAAGAGTTAATCATAGTGATCCATGGCTATGGAAGATACATAAATGCGCCGATAGAGAATATTGTAATGAGTTATATAAACATTTATATGGTGATACAAAATCAGTCTGTGCGTTAAACTGGGAAACTGAATCCCACGCTTACATCTCGTATACTTACTCGTCCTATAAGGAACTTTCTTGGACTTATGGTGTTATTGTTTGACTATCCAGCGGTTTCTTTAATAGCTAGAAAGGTATTTTTTTTTTCAGCATCTTTAAATATTATAAAGTGTCAGTCGGAAACGACAAACCGAAAATCTATAGAATAATAACCTTTATGATTGACCCTAACTCTGGTAAGGGTAGACCAAACATATATTGCAACCAAATCGCGCTCACAAAATCTCCATAGAATGGACAAGAACATGTTCTCATATCTGCATCTCTGTCGTACAGGTTGGTCACAAATTGGCAGAGGCTTTAGTACAATTGCAAAAATTCGGATTGCATGTAAGTTTTGTGACCTTAGTAGGTCATACGGAAGGTGCACATTTAAGTGGAAACGCAGGTCGTGATGTACAGCTTATGACAGGTGATTCTATTGGGGAGTAAGTATTAAATTCTTTTATTAAATTACTTAATGTCATCCAAAGGGATCAAGTCTAAAATAGATACAATAGCATCTCGCGAATTAATCATACGAGAAATATGCTAATTCATTGGTTATAAAATATATATTCAGAAAAGAAATCGTATTCAGAATTTTAATAACGTAAGAAGGTATTTGGCTTTATTAAATATCATGGCACTTGCATCATTGTTGAAATATCATATCAACCATGACTATTAATTAAACAGCTACATAAGCCAAAAATACCCAATAATTTATCGCTACATAGATATATCCAACCGTATGTCTATTTGACGAAAACTTAAAAGTGTTATATTTTAGTTTCACCACATACCAATATTGGTGTGTCCAGATGAAGACATAATACATGTTATATAGTAAATTTTCACCAACTGACCCTACGTGTGTCCAGTCTCTCGTGTCCAGATAGTGACTAACCCAAATATCTAAAGAACACATAAATCTTATAGTAGTTAGCATACTTATTTAAATAAACTATTCCACGTGGACGAATCTGCGGTATTATTATATTAAAGGCAATATATTACCACTAGCTGAGACCCGAGGCTCCGCACATGCGGTATACTTTTCTCACCTCTTCTCTACACTTCCCCAAAATTAGTATCGACATTGTACCTTCGCAAAGCCTGTTTGGGTCGCTAGTATACATATACTAAAGTAGGTATATCCCTCTTGAACCTTTTTATCTATTGCTGAAAACTGCATCAAAATCCGTTAAGTAATTTAAAAGATATAAACGAACAGAAAACGGACTTCATTTTATATAATGTGCAGATATTAATTTCGTAATTTATTTAAGAACACCTAAATAAATAATATAACCAAAACTAACACACTTGAATAAATTACGGACCTTCTTATTAAAGAGGTGCTAAATAACTGAATTGGCCAAATATTGGATACGTTTTGGTGTACAATAACGTTTTCGGACTAAATATGGGTTGGTCCTGTGAAAAACGAAAATGTTGCTTTTCTGGAAAATACTATGTTTAATGAGTAAGTAAAAACGTAAAAATTGGTTTCAATTATACTCGCGCGTAACAGAGAAGTTGTTTCTGCTAACCTTAAACGTGTTAATATGATTTCAGTCGCTACTCAAGCCACGGATGCTACCTTCCTCAAGTGCTATCATAGGTACCTACTCAGCTGATATGACAGAACATATTAAACCTCTTATTATACCTGGATGTTTGGATCTGTCTTGGACTAGACTGGACCTGTCTCCTCTTCAACATCACACAATCTCTATGTCCTCTGGCTCATTCATTATAACTAAGTATTAAACTATTTCAGTTCAATAAGCGACAGCAAAGAACTACCTATCAAGCAGTCACCTCAATTTATGGACCTAGAATTTATAAAAGCCGACCGTGAATTGTTTATTGTGGTTCATGGTTATTCATCTGAAATCAATCCATTCATTGAAGATATCATTGCAGCTTTAATAGAGTCATATGGAGATTCAAAGTGTTATTGTGCATTAAACTGGGCAAAGGAAGCGACGGCTTACATTGGTAACACAACAAAATACATTAAAAACGCTTTGGGTTTAAAAATTCTGGGAATTGATTATCCAGCAGCGTCTGCTTTAGGTCTTAAGGTAAGTTTCTTACGTTCATCTGAGCGGAGTGGCAAACATAAACAAAGTTCCCAGTAAGCGCCAACAAGTTTTACCTACGAAATGTGGGCATACAGAATATGCATCTGCTTAAATGGCGTGATTTTATGTATATAAAAGTAGGTATAGATATAAACCAATCTAACTAAAATGACCTCGTTTCAGGTCGCCACTGAAACGGGAGATGCTTTGGTAGAAATGAGTTTAAAAGGTTTAAACGTATCAAATATACATATGGCTGGTCACTCGGAGGGTGCACATATTATAGCAAATGTGGCTCGGAGAATACTTGAGAAAATTGAGGAACATGTTGGACTGTAAGTACTTAATACACTTTCCTAAGTGTAAGGACAATTAAAAACCATAGGTATCGTCTACTCTCAAACTAAGCAAAGTTTGACTGACACCTTAATATTTATTATCATCTATTGAGCCTTTTCCCAGCCCAAATTGGAGTCAGCGTTCCAGTCAAACTGCGAAGGCGCCATACTTCTATATTTTTCGTGAAACGACTGCTATCTGACGGCCACATTCCATTGGTTCTGTAGTTAGAATAGTCAGATTTTAAAATGTCCAACTTTCTATAACGACTGCCATAGATGTTCATAAGGCAACCAGTTCCAACCTCAAGCTCTCCGAAGAATTTTTTATAGAATTAGTGTTCATTTATAGAGTAATAGGTCTGGATCCAGCAAAACCAACAATAACACCACCGTTGGATAGATATTGTGCAAAATACGTCTACAGCGTCCATACAAACGAGAAAGGTCTTGGTACTGACAAACCTGACGCCGATGCTGACTTCTGGGTCAATACAGGCTGCGATGTGCAACCTGGATGTCAAAGATATACCAAACCATTAACCTATGAAAGTAAGATGAGCCAAATACTCTAATATCAAATAATCTATATTGTACACTAGTTATACCAGCATACTTCGTACCGCCTTAAAAAGCCTTTTAAACCTTCCCTGAACTTTTATGATAAGTCATGACCAAAATGAGCCAAATCGGTCTCTAGTTTTAACGATACAAACGAACAACAATTTATTTTTATATTAAAGCACTAGCTGTCCCGGCGAACTTCGTGTTGCCTGAGAATCAAGAGTGTTAACCTTTCCTGAACCTTCACGAATATTTCAAGACCAAATTTAGTCAAATCGGTTTAGCCGTTTCCGAGTTTTTGATGTTTGTAATGTGATAGATAGAATAGAAAATAATAGAATATAAGATGTACACAAATAATAAATGGTATACAATGGTGTGTGGTTTAAGAACCACATGCAACCCGATGCAGGATACGCCACTCGGGTTAACCTTACAAGGGTGTACCCGGGGCGTTCGGCAATGGACGTTGAGAATAGTAGAATAAGCTCAAGTTAGTTTAAGAAATAATGTAGAACCCATGCCAACAGGTCTTTGCAGTCATCAACGTGCACTGCAGCTCTTGGCAGACGCCATAAGGAACCCAGATAGTCTCATTGGTCGGAAAGCTAAAAACTATAACCAATGGAAAGCTAATAATGATGATGATGATGCAGAAACAAATGTCATAGGTCCGAAAATAGATATGAGGTTACAGTGTATTTCCCATTATTTTAATCGTCAAATATTACCTTAGTTTAAATTATTAGCGTCCGTAGCCTGGTGGCTCAAGGGCTTGAGTTCAATCCCCGGTCACCATACTACTGACGTGATACCACTCCTAAAACATGCACTTTTAGCCAAGCGAAACTTTCTTGCCTGGGTAGAATATGGCAAGCCCAAAAACGAGGTACCATATGAGGAGATGCGTAAAAGTAGGTCGATCTTCAAGTCCAAACTATACTGTTGTCAGAATAACGCAGAGCAAATTAAGATGGATAACTTGCATCCAAACACTCAAGTCGGGACTGGTCTGCCTGGACATGATGGGGTCGTGGGCTCGTTGATCATAGCCAACCTTTTCAGGCAGCATTTCTTTGTTAAACTTATAGCACCGACACTGGTAAACCCGCTGGAGGTGCTTAACGGTGAGCTCAAATCGGTATATTTTTCAGTTAAAGATGTGGCTTGCGTTATTAAATCTGCAGCCAGACACGAGTCCCCCAGCCACGATGGGCTCAGCATTGAGCACCTTCAGTATGCAGGCCCTCATTTGCCTAGGTTGCTGGTTATGTTTTATAATTTATGTCTGTCAAATTCGTACATCCCCTCTGAATTAATGAAAACAATTGTGGCAACTTATAATTAAACGCAACAAGGTGATCTATCTGATAAAATAATATTTTTTTGTAGTTGGCCCATCTAATTATAGGCCATTTTCCCTGGCAATTATAATTGCAAAGGTGCTTGATGGTTTGCTTGAGATACTGCTTAGGAGATGTGTCCAATTACATGACAACCAATTTGGTCCATTTCAATTTGGTCCAATTTCGACAATTAGTTGGTCCCATTCCAGAAAATGGAAGTCGTATTTATTTCGCTGATATTGTAATTATTGTTTCTTTTTTCAGTAAAAGCGGCTCGTATTACTTGTGCACTGACGAAGAGAGTCCATACGGCAAAGAAGAAGATGGCACAGATCCAGATGAATGCACATGTCCTTCTACTTAGTGTTTGTCGAATTATTATTAGTGTAGAATGTAGTAATAATAAATAACTAGTTATCCCGGCGAACTTTGTATCGCCTCAAATGTAATTTAAAAAAAAAGACAGACAAATTGTCGTATTAAGTATATAGATTCTGGCAAAATAAAACCGGCTTTAGATTTACCTATCGGAATGGGACCAAATAGTTGTCAGAATGGGGCCAAATTGAAATGAGAGACGGTAAGAAGTACGTCACATTGTTACATTAATAGAAGATTTATTTTAATCATACGCCAACCCGAAAAGGCCAAAGTCCGTCGGGCGCCACTGGAAATACCTTCTGGTGTGTACCAGAGACGCCCGCAGCAATGGACATAGGAGCGGAAGCGGTCTCGCGGACTTAAAAACAAATCATACGCCAATAACCATCCACTTTTTATTTCACTTCTATCTACTTATGTCCCCTAAGGTTACCTGTAAGAGTAGTGGCTGTAGTAGTAAGGCTACCTGTATCACTCCTGGTGATAAGGCCGCCATTTGTACATACTAAATTGATAACTAGTTTCTGTATATTTTTTGTATTTGTATTGGTGTAAAATAAAGTATATTCTGATAAGAACATTTTCAGCTTATAAAACACTTGGTCGGTCAATGTTATTTATTTATAACACGGTGTCAAAAGAAAATAGTCAAAATGAAAAATTTGTTTACTTAACACTTTTGAAAGTCAGTCTGTTATAAGGTTACAATAAATGAAAAAAAGTAAATTCTAAATAGATTCTAAACTTACATTTACTGCCAGATTCGCAAAACAATAGGTAGAGCCTTAGAGAAAGAACCTGGCAATAAAACTTACGGCCACACTTTTCTAATAACTAATAGTATGATATTACAATAATAAGTACATAACGAGTCAAGGTGTGATAAAAAATTAAATATTTGGAAATAGATTTTCAAAGACAAAAATATCCGTATTGAGTTATTCCTCTAATAACTGCTATAAATAAGCAAAAAAAAATATTAACAGTTCTTCTATTTTTTTAAACAATTTCAATTATCTACACTATATTTAATATGCACGACCTAGTGTGCGTCTATTTAAAATTAATAAAAAATAGATTCTATTAAATAAAACTGGCAATCTAGTCCATCGCAAAATGATCAAGTCATAATTGCCCCGAGAGATAAGGCACACGTGCTTCCCAGACCCCCATTTTGCAAGTGGTATTTATTATAAGTCCCATTTTGGACATCTTTACCAAAACGTCATCCTACAACAAGTGCACCGCGTGACGAAGATAACTCTGGGTCCTGAAGATGTAGATAGCCCTTAGCACCCCCTACTAATGGAGGACTTATGTGAAGCAACGGACAATGCCGTGGCTGTGGCCAATTATTGGGCTGGGAAAATCTAGCAGAAGGGAAAGATTGTTAGCCATTGATTCGAAGAAGACCTCCTACTTATCAAATCACTCAACTGCTATGAAAGATGGTATAAATGTATTATCTATTGAAGTAAATAGTACTTGAATAGATAAAGATAATACCATTTAGAGTTTTTATTATGACCTTTACTATAAATTGTATTTAAGATGTTGTAAAGATTTCTTTATGCGTTACGTTGGAGATAATGTACTCGTAGCATGTATTACTGTAATATTTTATTGTTAAATTGTATAGAATTACAATATATATATATATATATATATATATATATATATATATATATTACAATAAGAATTACAATATATAAAATAAACATAATTATAGACTAAAAATATTTACATTACAAAATATCGTTTAAAAAATCCTCCGCGTCATTGCCTACTGGGGAGGTTCCCAGAATGCTGGCTGTGTTGCCACGTTGTATGGCGATACTTATTCTTTGGGCCAGAAAATAGCCAGCCTTCTGGTCCTGAGAAGCATCGATTAGGCGTTTAGCAATGTCTCTATAAAGGCGGCGAGCACTCGGACCCCATGACCCCAGTGTCTCAACCCCAAACGGCTCAAATATGTAATCACCTGCTAGGTTAGCATATTTACGCCGTTTAAAGCCTTCAGCCGATGCAGCAGCAGCGCCGGCACATCCGGATGTGCTTGGAAGGTGTGAAGGTGCTAAGGTGTCAACGCATGTAGCGTCCCACACCAAAGGCCTTCCCATCTTCCACGGTAGCAACGACATACCGTCCGGTCTCTTTCCATCGCTTCGTGCTAAACCATTTGGTTCGCGTTCGGCCGGAAGACCTGCGGTGGAAAGAGCCCTACGAATTATGTAGTTTAGAATAGCGTGCCGAGGTATACGACCTGCGCTTCTGCTACAAGAAAGGCCATGGTGTCCCAGATTATCGACGGCTACTCCACAGGTGCAATGATATACACAAGGTACACAAGGTGTACCCAGCCGAAGGCAAGTGGCAATGCGGAAGGTAGTGTCGTCCAACATTGTACCGATGTTGGGCGATGGGAGCGCGTGGATCCATAACCCTGACTCCCATTCTCCAACAGCTAGTAGGCGTGCACGCTCTGAAATATTGACAGAAGTGTCAATTAGTGTATTAATTCTCAATTTACAGAGCGGTGCATCCCACAGTCGCTGTGCGCCTAGGCGTGAGGGCAAGACATCCTCCAAGCATTTATGGCATCGGTCTTACATCGCACCTCGGAATCAATCAGTGTATTTGACAAAATTTTCCTGACTAATTCTTCGGTGCTATGGACCGACGACAGAAAGGCAGGCAGACTGACATCTGTGACTCTGCGAATACCTAGCCCGCCCAAGCGAACTGGAAGAGACGCTTGGACCCAGGCCCGGTCATTAATATTTACATTTAAAATTTTACACAAAGAATTTTGTATTAAGTTGTCTAGTCTGCCCAAAATTTCTACATTTTTCCAAAATTGTCCTGAACGGAGGGCATGTGTAAATTTGGGTACGAAAAGACAAAAACGAAGAATAGTGAAAGCTGAATGAATACTGATATTACATAGACTATCAATAACCTGATCAAAATTTTGAATTTTTTCATCGATAAAAGTGGAAAAGCCATCTTGTTAAATAATATTCAAATTCAGTGAACTGACAGTATGATCCTCATCAAATTATGGGCGATAAGCAGTATTGCTATTTGTAAGTGACATTATTTAGGTATTTTTATTATTTTAGTCTTGAGTGTGATGGTTAGCTTTATCAAGCTTTTGCAGATCTGAGACCACGGTAGTGGTCCCGCCAATAGAAACAGCGCAGCGTGGGGCACTACCATCCTTTTCTCGAAGCGATTCATCGTATTTTTATAACTCTATAGATTCGGTCTGGATAGAGCTAGAAAGTTCAAATTCTCGAGACATGATGTCGGTAAAGTACTTATTAAACATTCAAAGTTTCAAGTAGAAACTAGTTCAATGAGCGTTAATTATGGCAATAAGTATCTCTTTTAAGATATAGCGATAAGTATCTCTTTACCAATTGGGACAGATTTGTTATTTCCGAAGCATCTATGCATTCCTTTTTTGGTTCGGTTACTATATCTATTTTCATACTACAAAGTTCCTTTACCATGCTTCAGTATGTTAGTCACATAAAGATTAATAACTTAACTTTAAGTTAGTTACTTAATTATTTCAGTTGCAACTCACAGAACGCGTGCCACTAGCCTCAGATGTTACAGAAAGTGAGATATTTTAAATATATTACTACCTGACCACCGCATCTCCATAACTTTCTCGTTCTCTAAACCCCCCGGTACAGGGCAGTGGGCGGATAACATAGGCTATGTATAGAACTTATGTTCTCTACCCACTTAAACGTGGGATTTCCTCCCACCCACGTTTAGGCTGATGGGTTTTAGAGTAGTACTACAGTTACCGTGATCCTCAAGCCAAGACTGGTCTGATACCTTCGCGCGGTGCTGCCTGTTCTTGGTCTGGTTCCTTCTGAAACAGACGTAACTGAACTCGGCCAGTCGCGACACTACCCCTTCCTAATCTTCCTTCCAGTTCACCAGTCGCGTCTCCAGGCTGGCGATTCATCGCCGGACGGGGCGTGTCGGGAACGACCGCACATACTTGCACCCTGTAGTCATACCTCTCCATATACCTACTGGTCACCAGTCGCGTCTTCAGGCTAGCGTTATCGCTGGACTGGGCGTGTCGGGGCCAGTACATCTGCACCCCTCCCATTCCTCTTCCTCAAATCCCATCCCCATAACAACCCCACAACCAATTTTAATTTCATCTACCTCCCACCCTATTTACCTCTCCTCCCTGAAACGTCTTCAGGCTAGCAAATTTCGTTGGACTGGACGCGACAGGAAACTCCCTATCTCCTGAATTCCCCACCTCTACAGTGGTGTAAGTAACCCAACCAATCCCATCCCACACCTACACTGGCTCTAATATATCCCAACCGCCAACCACGCCTGCAGGCTAACGATTGCATCGTTGGACTGGGCGTGATGGTGCTCGCACATCCAACCTCTACCAATTAAACTATCCATCAACCCTATGGTCAAGTTTCCCGTCAGAGGGAACCTGGCTAGAACCGTGGGGATGTGGGGGAGGGCCATGCTGAAGGCTCGCGGGATGTGATTAGTTCGGGGGGGGCGTTACCCTTACGCCTCACCTCCGGCCACAGACCAAGAGCCGGATGTCGCGCCCATAACCCCTCCGTGCGGTTCTATATCTTTTTGGTACTCCTAACACGCATAGCGTGTTCCCAGTTGCGGGCTCCAAGGAGGGTGGGAAGCCAAAAGGACGAATTAAAACAAACACAAGACATGGAGAAAGGCTTTAACTTTATAAAATCAACACCGAAACCAGGGGAGAGGGCGAAAACCCCCTCCTCTACTCAGTGCGCTGGGACAACCGCCTCGGCGGAAACTCCTAGCCACTCTTTATCTGCGGCAGCGGTTAGCCAACCAGCAGCCCGCATTACCACCCGGGAAGGGGCTAAACACCCACACTCCCGGAGACACGAGAACGCAGCCTCAACTGCGTTTCATAAACGGCGCTTCACGCCCATACCTAGACCTTACGAGGTGAGGGAACGCCCACACCTTGTAAACAACTTCGCTAATACCTGGGATGCCAAAACATCCTGGCCTAGAAGACCCGTTGAGCAGATGCCGCGTCCGGGTCCTGCCGCAGCCCCGACCCGCCAGCATGACTTGGCATCAGAGGGAGGCGTCAGGTCCAAGAGCCGGAAAATAAGCTCTAAACGCCGACATAGAGCCAGGCAACGCGGCCTGGAATCCGACCAGCCCGTGCAGGGGACGTCTGGGGGTGGTCGGACCGAGGGAGAACTCCCTTGGCCCGGCTGTCTCGACGACGGTGCCCCCATGGGTCTGGAGGACCAAAAATCTACATCTCCCGTGCCGGGGACGTCGCGGGGCGCACAGACCGAGGGCAAAGACCCTCGGCCTGCTCACTCCAGTGGCGGTGCCCCCACGGATTACATAAACTTAAAAACTAATACATGCGTATCTCCCGTGCCGGGGACGTCAAGGTGCGATCAGACCGAGAGCAAAGTCCCTCTGCCTGCTCGCACAGGAGACGGTGCCCCCATGGGTGGTATGAAACTAAATCGGAGACCGGGCCCCTACAAGGGCTACGGTCCCTATCCATACACAGGTGTTCCTCACCCAAGGAAGGAGGAGAAAGGGGAAGGGACACCATCGAAACGAACACGTCATGAGGTGTCCTTCACACCTTGTGACGGAGAAAAACGGGCCAGGGTTAATGAACCAGACCCAGGCCAAGTCACATTTGCCACAATCGCCAAGAAGCCCATCTGCATGGCTCTGGCTACAGAAGGGCGGTGTCCCATGACACAGTCCACGGCAGATGCGGCTACTTTATTACTTCAGCAGCAGTTCATCGAAGGAGCTCTGAAACGCAAGCCAGGCGAAGAGGGCCCAACCTTCACAGGCAGGCCGACTTTCTATGACGGCACTGTGAGGGTATGGTGCGGGAATCAGGCTGCAGTAACCTGGCTTAAGTCAAACATCGAAGGTCGGACTCTTGACACCGGCGAAAAGCTGGTTGTGAAGAGTCCGAACGAGATGCCCAGACGGGTCAGGTGCTGCCTCCTGGTCCCGGACCCACTAGGTGGCTATAAGACCGCCGGAATAGTGGGTGCCATTCTCGCGTGGCAAAACCCGTGGGCTCTGGTGGACACGTGGATCATCCATCGCGCATAGCGGAGGGAGGAAGGTTGGTACATGATAGCCTCCATTTCGGAGGCGCTCATACCAATCATCCAGGCACACGAACGCCGCCTGACCGCAGGGGCCGGAAGTGTATACATCCGATTCCTGGGGCCAGGGGGCAAGTACTACGACAAACCGGGAGTAAGGGGCGCAGTCACGGAGACCGCGGTGCGCAATGCTGATCCGTCTACTGAGCCCACGCAACAACATCAAACTCCAACTACCACTGCCGAACCTGCTTCGGCGTCCACACCGATAGTCGGTGATAACATCGACGTCAGCATGGGATCTCATCCTATACATTCAATAGGTAATGAGGGGGAGGACATGTCCGACCACTCAGAGGATGAGATCACCTCGCTGCTGGCGGAACTCGAGACGGGAGGAGTAGGGGAAATAGGCTCAGATGGCTGCAGTCCCTCAGACTCCTCTTAAGATACTACAAATTAACCTCCAGCACAGCATGTCGGCAACGGCGACATTGCGCAAATGGCTGGAGATGAACACCACAGCCGTTGTCCTGATCCAGGAACCATGGATCAGGGGAGGTCGCGTGCACGGACTCTTCAATCTAGGAGGTAAGCTATACGTGTCGGGCCCCCAAGACAGCGGACCGCGTACATGCATTTATGTCACTAGAGACATAAATGCGCATCCACTTACTGAGTTCTGTTCCAGAGACCTGTACGCCGTACGGATCTCTACAACTCAAAACAACACCGTGCCAGAATTTGTCATCGCTTCGGCTTACATGCCGGACAGTGAAGAACTGCCAGCACACAACCTAACGCAGCTTATCGGACACTGCGATAGAACAGGCACGGAATTAATACTAGCGGCCGACACAAATGCACACCACACCTTGTGGGGCATGAACAAGTGCAATGACAGAGGTAATGACTTAGTTAATTACTTATTTAGCACTAACCTAAACATCCTAAACATAGGATCAGAACCCACCTTCGTGACAAGAAGATGCCAAACCATCATCGACCTAACCCTGTCGACAGACAAGGTAAAAGAACTGATCACAAACTGGCATGTCTCGAAGGAAGCATCTTGCTCCGATCATCGGTGGATAAGATGCGACTTACAGATAAGTATACCTCAGCCCCCACCGGGCAGAAACCCGCGAAAAAACCAACATAGGTAAATACGCAAGCTCACTACAGACGGGATTGGACGCTCTAACCTTGACAACGTCCATAACCAGCACACAACAAATTGAATCACAGGTGAGTGCCTTATCGGATATAATTACAAATAGCTACGAGTTAGCGTGCCCTCTGCACACCCCGAGAGTAGGTCCACCTGAAAACAAACAGAAATGGTGGGGCCCCGAACTGAAGCGACTTCGGAAGATTGTTAGAAGACGCTTCAATAGGGCCATGAACACCAGATCAGAAGAAGACTGGGACTCCTACAAGGAGGCCAAATCTAAATACAAAAAACGAATCCGTTTTAGATCAACTGAATCGTGGAGAAATTTCACGAGTAACATAACCTCCGTTGACCAGGCTAATCGGGTAAGGAAGGTTTTGGCCTCCCAACCACACCATGGCATAGGTAGCCTACTTAAGCCTGACGGTAGCTACACTAACTCACCCAAGGAGGGGCAACAAGTCTTAATGAGCGTTCACTTCCCGGACTGCAGGTACCTGCAAACTGTGGAGGTGAGCGAGGACCTGTCATCGCCTACGGATGAGTGCTGGCAATACGCCCAAACAGTAATTACGCCAGATAGATTATCATGGGCCATAAACACCTTTAAACCGTTCAAGTCAGCAGGCCCGGATGGCATATTCCCAGCGCTGCTGCAATGGGGGGGTTTAAGACTATTTACACCACTCTTACAAATCATGAGGGCGTGTCTGGCCTACAGATACATTCCTAAGAGCTGGAGGAAGGTGAAGGTTATCTTCATACCCAAACCAGGTAAGAGTGACTACACTAATCCTAAATCATTTAGACCAATCAGCCTCACCTCTTTCCTCACAAAAACACTTGAAAGACTGTGTGAGAGGACTCTAAGAGAAGACGTGCTGATCAACACCCCACTACACATCAACCAGCACGCCTACACTGCCGGTAAATCAACAGAATCCACCCTCCACCAGGTGGTAAGCCGAGTGGAGGAAGCGATACAAAACAAAGGTATTTGCCTAGGCACCTTCATAGATATTGAGGGCGCTTTTGATAAAACCAACTTCAATAGCATCACCTCGGCACTAGAGCATCACGGTGCAAACCCAGTGCTCACGGGGTGGATCAAAAACATGCTTAGCAAAAGGGTCATCATACTGGATAATGAAGCAGAAGTGGTAGTGGTGGCCAGGGGTTGTCCCCAGGGAGGTGTCCTATCTCCACTCCTGTGGAATCTAGTAATCAACAGTCTCATAGCTACTCTCAACAAAAAACACCTTTTTACGGTCGGCTACGCTGACGACATTACTATACTAATAACTGGCAAAGAAGCCAACATTGTCTGTGACCTCACTCAGATAGCACTCCGCACCGTCGAAAACTGGTGCAATCAATACGACCTCACCGTAAACCCAGGAAAAACGGAAATGGTTATGTTTACCAACAAGCGGGTGCTGGGTAACTATAGGATGCCCAAGCTTTTTGGAACTAGTCTTACACTGTCCAAAGAGGTCAAATATCTAGGAGTAACCCTGGATGATAAACTAACCTGGAGTAAACATGTAGAAGACAAAATTAACAAAGCTAGCATCACCTTCTGGCATTGTCGAAAGATGATAGGCAAGTCCTGGGGTCTTTCACCAAAAGTGACGCTATGGCTATACAACATGGTCATTCGGCCCATGTTATGCTATGGTGCACTAGTCTGGTGGCCTAGATGCCAGCTTACAACCTGCACACAAAAACTGCAAAAGTTCCAAAGACTGGCCTGTATGGCCATCACGGGAGCTATGAAAACAACACCTACTGCTGCAATGGAGGCCATGTTAAGCATCCCTCCGCTTCACCTCTACATCATACAAGAAGCCGCGGCATCAGCACTAAGGTTGAAGTCACTCCACTAGCCGCAATCTTCAACGACTTCCCAATACTAATGGCAGGGTCGGACAGGATTCCGAAAACATTTATCTTCGACAAAAAATACAAGATCCAGTTATATGAAGACGACGTCGTCGAAGGTCTTAACATCCATGAATTTAGAGTCTTCACGGACGGATCCAAAACTGCATCTGGGACAGGCAGCGGAGTATTCTCCGAAGACCTCCAGATCAAACTAGCCACACCACTAGGATCCTACAACACGGTATTTCAAGCTGAAAGCCATGCGATCCTAGAAGCAGCCACGGCCATAGCTGCCAGAGAGGTAAGGTACTCTAGTATTAGAATTCTCTCGGACAGCAAGTCGGTTCTACAAGCCCTTGACAGTAACATTGTCAATTCGGGCCTAATCTACAACTGTCATCAGCGCTTAGCTGAGATAAGTAAGTACAACCACGTTACACTACAGTGGATTAAAGGACACAGCGGCTCCAGAGGTAATGACGCAGCGGACGAGCTTGCCAGAAGGGGCTCGAGCCAAACGTCCATTGGACCAGAGCCAATCCTACCAATACCGGTAGGCACTATACGAACACTTCTGGCACACAGAACTTATACACAACACAACACACTGTGGACGAGCCTGTCGGACTGTCGGCAGGCGAGGGAGGCTCTGCCTGTACTCAATCGTCGGCTAACCGGCAGACTTGGGACGTTGAAAAAATCCCATCTCCGTCTATTCACAAGTGTAATTACGGGGCATTGCCTCCTAAACAAACACCTATATACTATCGGTGTTACAGACAGTCCCCTTTGCAGGGCCTGCATGGCTGAGGACGAGACGGTCAGCCATCTAATCCTGCGCTGTGAGGAAGTCCAAGACTACAGGGCAAGGCATCTCGGGTCTCCAGGATCAATCCCTGAAGCTCTGCACAACGTGCGGGGCCTGCTGGCGCTCCTGGAGGAGATCGGTTGGCTCGAGTCAGAGAGTCCCACCCACACGCAAAACCCGCGCACTAGACGTGGACTTGCGGAGATCAGCCCGTGACTACAAGTACTACAAGTACAAGTACTACCCCCCGGTACAACGGGAACACAAAATCGGGATAAATGCTAGCCTAATATTTTGTGCTCGGACTACAGATACTTAGTGGTATGTAACATCTGTCCTGACTGTGGGAATTTTGGTTTGAATTACAGAGAGGTTTTGCATATTTTATGGCGCCCGGGAATGGCAATAGACTTACTGGCAAAGAGTGCGTGTGTAATGTGCCTCTGCATACCCCTTCCAGGATATAGGCGTGATACCTATAGGTATATATAGCTGGGTATTTATTATTAGTTATTGTTAAGTTTCATTATAATCCCATCTGTCGTTCTTTCGTTAAAGAGTAAAGACAAATAAATATTCAAACATCCGTCCATACAATAATTTCGTTTTTATCAATTATTCGGAGTACAAATCCGTGAGGTTTTTTTTCCTGCCAGTTTGTTGGAAAGACGTCTGAACTGGCTGAATCGTTTGCGATGAGATTTTGTATAGTTTGAAATCTGGAACAAGTTAAAAGCTATTATTTGTCCCGAGGATTAGAGCAAAGTTTGTTATACCTCTTGCACCCCCCTTGACTACCCACTTTGATATCATAATTCTTTCATTTCATTTCATGTCCATCCAAAGGTTACCCCTATAAGAGATTAACACATTTTGATATTATGTTTTCCCATGTTTATTTGCATTGATGTAATATAAAGTTTATTACCTATATCTACACTAACCAATACTTTTTTTTGTATACATTACAGATCCCTAACTGATTACATAGAGGTACCACTGAAGCATGCCTCAAATCTTGTGAACACATCTTATATTAAACAGAACCAAGAATTGATAATTACAATCCATGGTTACTCATCTAGTATCGACAGCATTTTAATAATAAACGATGCTTTATTATTAAAATGCTGTCGATGCTTTAATTAATTCTTTTAGTGAAACTAAGAGTTATTGTAGTTTAAACTGGGAGAATGAAGCTACAGCTTATATTGGATACCTAACTAGACCTATTTGCCAACTACTTGGTTTACGAGGTGTAGGAATAGATTATTATATTGTGTCTTTAATAGCAAGTCATGTAAGTTACTTTTTTAATCTATGTACCTATACGATAGCATAAAGCAATAGACATTGTGTCTGTCGGTACCTATATTATATGAATTTATCAAAAAATAAGTGTGGGTGATACAAAAGTATTAATAAAACAGGGTTTATTTTTTGTTTGTTTGTATGTCTGACTATTTGCATGTCCACTCTAACCACTGAAGCTACTGAACTGATTGGGCGTTTTTACATTGCACGACATCGTAAGTAGCAGCAGTAACTTTAAGGTATCGTACACGATCGCTATCGTGCAATGTGAAAACGCCCTTTTTCTAAGTGTGTTGTCCCAAGTTGAGCTTATAGACTAAGCTGACAACACATGGGCTTTGTTTCAATAAAAATTCGGTTGGTAGGAAAAAGTAACCCTCTCATCACTACCACGGAAGCAGTTGATTTGAACTTGGTGGAATTTTCAGGTTGGATCTGCTTTAGGAAAGATCTTAGTAAAAATGAACTCACTTGGTATAAACCTAGATGATGTTTATTTAATAGGACATTCTGAGGGAGCACATCTTGCTGGAGCAGCAGGTCGAGTGGTGAAATCTAACGGAATGTTAATTGGGAGGTAAATATACATTTTAAGAATACTGTAGCCCGATTCTGTCACGTAGAAAGAATGGATGAAAGGAGATTGACGAAACAGGTATCTAGGTAAAGCGAGAGTGGATGAACAAGTATAAGGGTCGACAAGCGGGCGTACTATGATCGAATCAGAGATATCTTAAAAATGACAAGTTAAGAGAACTACACGTAACCGAAGATCATTCAGGAAAATACATATCAAAGTTATCAAAGTTGAATTAGAGAAAGAAGTATGGCAAAATTAAACCAGGGCTGAAAAAATCATGATGGTATTATGGTATATGATAGTCCATTAACGAACTTTGAAAGAAAATTGTAATGGCTTAGATAACTCTGTTAGTTCAGGAATTATAAAGGCTATTATGGGTGACGGAACGCTAAAACAGGCGTGTATGTTATGTGTGTCCCTTAAAACTTTTTAAGCATTTGTCCGCCTGATCTGATCTGACCCTAAACCAATAAGCAAATAATACGATACGATGTATGGTATGGATCCAGCAAAGCCTTCTCTAGAGAAACACCTCGACAAGACATGCGCTAAATTAGTCGACACTATTCACACCAACCCGGGACATTATGGGACAGATTACGCAATTGGTCATATCGACTTCTGGGCCAACTATGGTTGTTCTGTTCAACCTGGGTGTAAACTACATACCTTCCAATTAACCTATGTCGGTACGTATCAAAGACCCTGTAAATTACTATAATAGTGGAAGGTTTTATACTGTAAAATCTACTAGGAATCTCATAGAGCAACAAATTTGATCCCTGCGTAAGAGGAACCCAAAATATTCAGAACATTAAAAGCCAATTCGCGGAAAAATCCTGTGCGTCACATCTATCTGTAGAAATTGAATTGAAGTTTGCTGGTAGCCTTGATTGATAGCTTGAATGGCAATTTTTGAGCCGAAAAGCATCCAGGTTTTCAGTCCTTAGAAGTCGTTGTCTTTATCTTATAAGCGCAGTTTATGAGCCATTCTGGATTCCCGTGTCGGTTATATGGACAACATTATCACACATTCAACGAAGGTCGAAGAAACCTATTCGTGACTCATTCATACCAGTATTTGGACAATAAAAGGCTAATATTTTTAAAAACTTCCACCATTGACAGGTTTGTGCAGTCACAGACGTGCTGTACTACTGATGGCATAAGCAGTGAAGTATCCTGACAGTTTACTTGCCAGAAAAGCCATCAGCTACAGCCATTTCAAAGAATCTGACTTTGCTCTAGAACCAGAGAATGTTAATAGCATTGGATTTAACATTGACCCTAAGTAAGTTGGTATAATATCTTTTCGGTCATTGTATGACCAATGAATAAAGAGACGTCACTTTTAAGTACCGGATCTCTTCCTGTCAACCTTTGAATGGATAGTGAATTAATTAAATGAAAAGGGTTATGTACAGATTATAACCCAGGGTGTCGGCGAACCATCATTACAGCTCACCAATAAATTTTTGTAGTATGCTAGAGCCTTGTCCTTTGCACCACTTGTAGGTGAGGCATGAGCCTTTCCTGTACAGAGGTGGTGCAGGTGTTGTGCAAGGAAACGCTCATATAACAGTAAACTTGTAATAACAACATCTTCAGAATAATCTTGGATAATATTAATGTGAATATAAAGGTAGGTAGGTATACGGTGCTTGATCGTCGTGTATGTGTGTTGCCGTCTTGACGTGTGGAGCGTTCGTCTTGTAGTATTGTAGTGGTGTGAAATAGGGTGAAGCACGGTGAACGAAGCGCTTGGACCCTCTGCGGCTCGTATACCCCTCCGTCGCCTACAAGTGACGTATGTTCTCGACCTACCTGAGGTTCTTGGTGGACCTTTGAACGATGGAACTTTCAGCACTATTTGTTTAATTTGTTCTCATTTCATGTTACAGTAACCATGGTTCATTTTACTTATGTACATCAGCAGAATCAATTTTTACCCTCGAGATCAGAGGACTCCATCCCTCAACTTGTATGTGCAGCTCCACATAGTTTAAATATGACGACTACTAGCGAAGGCGAGCAGCTGAGTATGACTTGGACCCTGGAGACGTGGTAGGAAAAGTACCTAAACATTTTAAAATAACAATCAACAACATCTCAAATTTTATAGAATAAAATAAACAAATTTATTTTATGAAGGAGATTATTTTGTATGCAAGGAGTGATCTTAAGGGCCTTAACAACAATTGTATGTGTCGACTAGCATAATAAATACCAACCTACTACCAATGTAAACTGTTATCGGTAAGAATACAAAGTAACCCATACACAAGGAAGGATAACATGATTACTGAACTTACTTTGAATGTTGAATAGAATTCTTAAAGAGATAGGTACTCAAGTTTACAATAAAATATCAGCTGACCTTTAACTTTTTTTTATTATCAGTGTCACCCTTTTTTTTAACTCCCCGAGACCACGGCCTATGTCCATTACTGCGGGCGTCTGTGGTGCGCAACAGAAGGTATTTCCAGTGGCGCCCGGCGGACTTTGGCCATTGAAAATCCCGCGTCGTCTTGTCACCCTCGCCGACGCCCGCGCCGTCTTGCGGAATCGATACGGCTCTAGTAAATTTACTAAAAGTACCTAGAAACGGCAATATCATATTTACCTTTTATGGGGAAACAACAATTACTGTTGAAACATCTCTCACTAGGTACAGTTCGCGAGGGACAAGCGGAACTTTGCACTTGTGTGAGTGCAACCTCGTATGTGACCTCTTTTACACAGATGTGTTGTACACACAGAAACTTTTTTTTTATTCCGCGGCCCAAGACCGCGGCCGCTCCCACGTCCATTGCCTCGCGTCTCTGGCTCACACGTAGAAGGTATTCCTAGTGGCGCCCGGCGGACTTTGACCACCTGTGTGGCCTCTACGGGCCACACAGCAACAACCTCTCTCCTTTAAAAATAACTCAGCGAATAGTGCGATTTTCAAAAATAATTTATCTATATAACGGGACTTACTTTACTTTATCTATTTAACTGCCTCGGTGGAGCATTGGTATGAGTATGCGACTGCCGTCCCTCAGGTCCCAGGTTCAATTCCGGGTCGGACCAAATATTTGTGTGATCGACAAATATTTATTTCGGAGTTTGGGTGTCTTCTATATACAATATGTATGTATTTAGAAATATTTAAATATAAAACAATGGTAAGTAAAATGTTTTAAGAAAAAACTTTTTAAAAATTATAGTATAATAGCATTAATTTTTCGCAGAATTAAAAGACAACAGTTTTGTTGTTTGTCGACGTTTGTCGACAATTGTTTCGCCTCTAAACGAGGCATTATCAAGACTGTCTCAGATAGAACATGCATAATGCTATTATATAATTTTTAAAAAGTTTTTTCTTAAAACATTTTACTTACCATTGTTTTGTCATGGATTTTCGCCAAGTAACGCCTGTTTCTATCCAATATTTAAATATGTTTATCAGTCGTCTAGATCCTATAGCAACAAGCTTATATTAACTTAGTTTGGGCTAGATGACGTTGTGTGAGAATATCCAAAAATATTAATTAATTAATATTATCTTCGAACACGAACATGGCGTGGACAAGTATAAGTTCATTTCTTTAAAAGCCGGACGTTTCGACCAGGTTACAACGGCCGTGGTCACAGACATTCAGAAGTTACAATGACTTCTGAATGTTTATCAGTGTTTATGAAATATTTGTACGCTACGCGCGCGCATCCCTCGCAACAGAATGCGCAGTGGCATGCGTGAAATGTGCGAATAAAAAAATCGTAAAAATAACAACATAATAATAAATTAATTTAATACTTTTTAATATTGACAGTGCTCTATGATTGGAATTTTTACAAACTCCTTTAAATCAAATCAAATCGATAAAGATAAAAAACTTACTTTAAGTAGGTAAAAGTGTGACAAACGAATATTAAATTTCAAAATGTCTAGTGCAATACGATTAGTATTATTTGGTGTAATATGTACGTATATTTTTATTATATTACTTAGATTCCATACATTTTATTACGTTACTAGTTCTTTTCTTAGTATTTTCGGGATATTTACCATGTAGCGTTTCTTTGAGTCTCCGATATTTCGACGCTGTTACAAGCACAATGATCGCCGAAATATCGGAGACTCAAACAATCGTTACATTATTGAAGATAGATTTATAAGTACCTATATTGGAATTAGACAGAAAACCTTCAAGTGAACTGTGAAGTGAGTCATAATCAAAACCAATTTGTAAGAAAAGCTGCAGATTTTTAATGCGCCTTGGTAGGTACCTACTTACTATTAATTAAGAAGACTGACCCTACATCAACAAACCGCGTACCTACTATTGTCTCGATGTTTTCTTCGTATTTGTCTCCGTAAGTCTTAGATATTACGGCGCTGTTACAAGCACAATGTTCGCCTACAACTAGGTATGCAATGATGCTGCTAATTGCAAATGTTGAGCGGAGCAAATGTTTTTATTACATATCAGAATCAGAATCGAACACTTAAATTAATTAATCAAATGTTAAAAAAAATATCTTCATTGTTGACGCACGTGTTTCCATGGCAGCCATTTAATTATCTGTTTTTTCGGTGATGTTCAGGACATTTTCGGTGATTATTTCTCCGTGGTCAGCTCTATTTTCATGATTTCAGAGATATGCACTCCCGGGTATGATGTCGACCAGCACACAAACGATTTACACTTGTCGCCTAAGATTGAGCTCCGCTTCGCTCCGCTCAATAATACTAATAGTAATTTTATAACCTACCCATTTGGATACCTAATACTTAAACGTTACAAATTTACAGCATATACGCTTAGAACGTTATAGTTACTGTAAAAAAATTCTCTCTAATTCTAATATACTTACATACTTATCTTCAATAATCATAATCTGTCCGTCCCTATGTATTATTAGATCTTTAAAACTACGCAACGGATTTTTCCAATTTATAGAGTGGTTCTCGAGGAAGGTTTTTGTGTATATAATTTGTCAAGCGGACAGTGTAATATGTAATACAACAACTGATATATTATTATCAAAACGGGGCCTTAATAATATCAAAGGTACTGTTATGATTCCCCGACGTTTCGCTTGAATTGCACCAACCGTGGTCACGGGTTGATTGATGTAGGGTCAGCTTTCTTAATTAATAATACCAAGGCACATTTAACAACTCAGCAGCTTTCCTTGCTAATTGACTCACTTCACAGTTCACTTGAAGATTTTCACGCATCAATGAACCAAAATATTGAACTGTGACTGATTGAACTAGAAATACTGATGTTTACTAGTTTGTCTGTTTATTGGTGAATCATATAGGTACTTAAATAATGTTAACAGAGAAGTTAAGGCGTGTGGGATTATAGCTCGTCCGTATTAAATTCACTATGTCAATTTTAACAATGAACACATCCGAATTTATCCACAAAGAGTAGACAGAAGGTTTATTGGAAGGTAAAGGTATGTAAGCCATGGACAGAGGGACATGATGAAACTTTAAGGGTTTCGAGACGGAACCTACAGAACCCTAAGAACGGTACACAACACTTCATGGATTTTATGAAAATTGTTTCTTTTTTCAGGTTATCTTCAATTGACTAGTGCGGCTTACCTGAAATGTTATGCTGGGTAAGTTCTTTCTGCGTACTCTTAGTAGACCCCTTATAGGTCTAAAATAAGCACACGTTATCATTATGATTGCAGCTTTAGAGCATGGTAGTGTCGTAAAGTTAATCGACTTTTTCAGCCAATGATGTTGCAGAAAAACCGACCAATTGCGTGTCGGGTCACGCATAATATAGTTCCGTAGTTACCCATTATAGGCTCTAACTCATAAACTAACAAAGTTATCTGGTCCGTTATAGTTTTCCTTCAAAGTTCATTATAGGGACTACCATCTTGATTTTACAGATTCTTCCAGCTAGCCGTTCAGGTTTTAGAGGGGGGGACGCTCTGTTTTAACAAAAAAATGCGCTTTAAAGTTGAATATCTCGCAAACAGATACTTAAATCGAAAAATTGTTTTGGGAACTTCCCAATGTTTTAAAAATACCTATCTAATGATACCCCACACGATGGGGTTAATGAGAGAAAAAAAAAACATCGCCACTTTACTTGTAGGGAGGTACCCCAGAAAAAAATATATTTCTTAATTTTATTGTAGCACTTGGTCGGAATAGTAAATACACATATCCGTACAAAATTTCATCTTTCTAGCTCTAACCGTTTGGGAAGAAAGGCGAGGACGGACACACATGACGAAACTATAAGGGTTTCGAGACTTTTACCGCGGAACCCTAAAGAGTCAGTCTTAGAAATTTTCTACGATATCATTGGTTATCGACTGCTTGCATACCACTGCCTACTCTTTCAGTTTGAGGAAAGAAGCATGATTATATGTGTGTATGTATCTTTAACAAACGTATCTATGTTGCTTATTAATTCTGCGCCCGTGCAAAACATTGTTGTAAACACGTAAAATCAGATGTTGCCCGTTTGACCTAAATACGCGTAACCACCATCTGCTAGTGCTGTTAGTTTTGCGAAATTTCGAACTTTGTTCTAAGTATTATTAATGAGACCTTGACTTCTCAAAAACATAAAGAAACTAATAGGTGTTGTTAAAAATGTGTCAAAGTAATATCGACCTATTGTAGTGTCAGTGTTAACGGAACGAATTGTGCCATACAGTTTTAGTTAATAAAATTAATGACTGTGCTCTATTTACCTCGGGACAAATAACCTACATCAATTACATATTAAATAGGTACCTATATGTCACAAGGCCAATAGCGCTAGTACCTGTTATTTTTCTATTATGTGCTACAGTGGTGTTCATTAAGAATGTTTAAAACCTCGTCAGTTGAAACAACAGTGAGAAAAAATATACTTACCTACCCTTTTACAATTAAGAATTTCAGCTCAAACTCCAATCGTTTCCACTCATCTTTTCTTTGCCGCACTATAAACGATTTGAGCTCTGACACAAACAACTAGTACCTACCTACAATCCCGGATTCAACAAACGGGGCGAACTCTCTAGGCAACTACCTATAATCCCGGGTTCTTCAAACGGGGCGTGAAAAGGCATCTCATAGACCGTCAAGATGAGAACTGCGATTTTGGCTACGTTAGTATAGAGTATAGACTAGTAGTTCTCGAACAGTAGACCTCGCGTTATTTTCGGATCCCTAACATCCTTTTGGGACGTGGTCTGGTGGCTGACTTTCCATGCGCACCAACAGAGGTACCAGCAAAAAAGAAAATGAGAAATGATCATTTTCTCCGCATTTCTTCTCCATTTTAAAATGGGGAACACTGACAACACATCCAATTCGCCAGTTGAAACATATCCCACTCGCCCTAGCGAACACGAAAACATCCCCTTATTTGAACATGTAAAAAAAAACATCGTCTTATGAGATGAGAAATGATCATTTTCTCCGCATTTCTTCCCCATTTTCCCCCCATTTCTCCCCCATTTTCCCCCCAATCGAAAAATCCCTTCGACAAAAGTTGCGCCAAATTTCATGAAAATCGGCTGAAAAATGCGGCTTCTAGACCGGAACTGACAGCCAGTCCTCAATTTCGAACTGAGACGCTTCGCTCGATCGGTTCCCTGCGAACTCACCAGATGCGCTCGGCAATGGACGTACGAGCAACCGCAGCCTTAAGCTGTGGGACTTAAAAAAAGTGTAGATTAGTATAGAGATGGTGGCTTGGCAGTTATATTGGCACTCAGTATAGGTACATAATAATATAGTACAAACTATGAAAAAATTGCTGTCCTGTCAAACTGTTTGGATTCGGAATCCTTCAAGAAATCACTTCACGGCAAAACTATACAATATGGTTTGAAATAGGTATCCATGGCAATAATGGCTTCGCGTGTAGATATGTGTAACATGCAAAGACAATAATATTGGCAATATTAATTAGTGTAACGACATATAACTCATGTTTTAACTATAAACCAGTGCACTAAAACAAAGAAAAATGACTTTTGCGTGACGTTTTAACCCAGTCTTATCAGGTCAATGTTACCGTCATTGTTATATTAAGTAGATAGAATTAAGGATATTAATTTTTTTTGTCTTCTTTGAATTACAATATACATAATTATATACTGTAGAACGGGGTTGCGGAGCGGGGTACAAAGAAAGTACTCGGAGACTGGTTTAAAGTGAATATAATAGAAATAAAAAAAATAGCCTCTGACATCCGGCTTTCCTACGAGCGGACTCTAGTAGGTATAAGGCATCCAGCAATGGTGGGTGGCCGTCTACCATCCTCGAGTCAGTCCTAAGAGGTCCACATGGATACTCAAGCAGTGGTTGAGGTATCCAGCACACGCTCCTATTCCCTACTCGTAGCAGGTAATTCACAACAATATCAATAATATGCAGGAGAGGTCATTGACCCTTCGAGAATCTTTATACCGACTTCTAAGGTTACCGGTAGCGCCATCTAGTTACGTCTTCGGTACTAACTCAGTAGTACGAACTAGAATGGCGAGTGACGCAATCTTTAAGGCTTGGGCAAACCAAAAGCAGTTGCAGTGCGGTAGCAGTGCGGCAGCAGAGCGTCTATGTTAGTAAATAACGTAGTTATATGAGGGATGACACACTGAACAAACGCGGGCCCGCTGAACCTACCTGCTCCGCCACTGCGCCGTGCACGCACTGCTCTTCGACAAAACATGGACGGGAGCAGCGTAGACGAAGGGCGGTGGCAGCGCAGGCGCGAGGTGGCCGCAGTGAGCACACGTTGTATTACTACCTCCGCCATTTTGAGTGGTCACACTAGAGCAGTTGAGCGGGACAGACTTTTTACAAGTTTATCATGGAACCAAATGAAAAATTGATTGAGTTGGTGTGAAAATAAATGTTTATATGATTTAAAGGATAAATATTATAGAAATATGGTTTACAAGATGCGACTATGGGGGAAGATAGCTCAACAACATCATTCAACATCTTGAAGTGTGTTGAGTGTGGCGATCGATACGACACACATAACGCGGTTATAAAGCAGGACCGCCTTCAAACTGCTTTCTGACTGCTCATGTTTCTGGTGTGACATCAACCGCGACGCAACTGACCTGCCCTGCTAAGGAGCTGCGCCTGTCCTGCTTTTGGTTTGCCCAGGCCTTAAATCTTCGGTGGTAGTCTCGTTACAATACTAAAAATATTTACATTACAAAATTTCGTTTAAAAAATCCTCCGCGTCATGGCCGACTGGGAAGGTTCCCAGAAAATTAAATAGATAATATTGTTACCTCGTTATCTTGAATGATACTAATTAAGGACGCGAGCACAGAATAGGTATGTAATGTCATACGACCATGTTCAATTTACTGAATATACTTAGACGGAGCTTGCGGAGTCTTCACAACGATGGGCTCAATCAAGAATGTATGCGACACCATACCTATCAACTTGAAATTTGGCATAGAGATATAACATAAGCCTGTGGTTTGCTGTATAGTTTTTGGTGTATGTGGCTATTATAGTTTTGCAATATTAAGCATGAAAGAAACATGCCTTTGACAGTGCTAAAAAAAAATATTGTTGCCTCGAGGGTGAAATTTAAATTTTTAAATGCAGCATTTGAAAGTTAATTGTTGACTCGCGCCATTGTTGAAAAGTGATTTTTTTATGAATGTTTAATTTTAAATTTTTAGCTTAGGTTAGGTTAGGTTAGGTTAAGATTCCGCCAGCTCCGTCTTTATTATTTCGATGTAAACCCTCGTGTTCCAGCGAACCACCCTAGTATGCCTAATACCTAAGTTTATTCCTACCTAAATAGGTCTTAATATTATTCACTCCGCACCAGAGGTCTGCTGTATAAGACGCAGAATAGACCCTGCGTCTTGCCCCCTATTACGTGGGACCAAAAAAAATAAAAATGCTATGGACAGCAGATATGCTGCAAGCTGCGGCATTCCAGCAAGTCGTTACTGAAGAGCTTGTGACCAAGCATGTTTGTGTTTTCGTGCAATATGATGTACTTAGCAAGTTTTAGACGGTAAAATTACTTACTTAGTTTATTGATGTCGACGTGATGTCCAGGCGATTACTTTTCTACAACTCGCTTTAAATTAATCGTGTACATGAATTGTAAAAATAAGATTAGGTATAAGAAGTCGTTTGTTATAAATTAGCCTATTCCTTCCTCCATTTGGACATGTTAATGACTTTTTGCGTCAGATAAACGCAACTATGTTTTATTACGAGTATATTATTATTCGTAACTTTGTTTTCGTACGGAAGTACTAGGTACCGTACCACTAAACAATAAGGGAATTTAATGCATTCAAATTACTGTTATTATTATAGATCAGATCATTAAGACACGACTCCAAATTGCTAATGATTCACAGTTCAGCATTTGACCTTGGTTTATAATGAATGAATAAAACACTGCGTGTGCAGGTACCTACAGATCATCATAACATAGTGTACCTATAAAGTAAAAATTCAGGGCTAGGCTATCGGTTTCGTAGAGAGGGTGAGGTTTTTTCTCACCTGATGTATATGGATGACCTCAAACTGTTCACACTGAACCACCAAGATTTAGTGACATTATTAAAAACTACGGAAGTTTTTAGTAATGCCATTAAGATGGAGTTCGGTGTTGATAAGTGTGCGATTATGCATGTACAGCGGGGGAAGGTTGTAAATTCACCGAATTTACAACTTTCTGAGATAATAACTCTCAAATCTCTATAGCATAGCGGTAGAGGATATTAAGAAATCGGTGAAAGAACGTTTTTTTGGCCGCCTGACAAAAGTTCTTAATAGTTCTTTGTCCGGTGGTAACAAAATGCGGGCTTTCAACGGTTGGGTGATACCTTTATTGTTATAATCCTTTGGCATACTTAGGTGGACTCAAACGGAACTAGACGCCTTGGATAGGCGAGTCCGTCAACAACTGACATTGCATTGAATGTTACACCCACGATCTTCTGTCATGAGACTGTACATTTCGCGGAAGTGGGGGGTTGAGGCTTTTTGAATGCCAAGAACCTCCACAACCGTGAAGTGTGCAGTCTGAGAGATTACTTTCTACAGAACGGGTGTGACATTTATTGCGATGTTGTGAAGGTTGTCAAGGGCCTGACACCTCTTTCCTTGGCTAACGAGAACTGGCGTATACCAAAGGTGTTAAGTACTGAAGACGGTAAGGACGTATGGAAGAGCAAGGAGCTACACGGGCGGTTCTACCGAGTCTTAACAGGACTCGATGTAGACCTGTTCGCATCGGTGAACTGGCTGCGTTTTGGGGACCTCTTTGGGGAAACTAAAGGTTTTGCCTGTGCAATTGCAAATGAGGTTATCAAGACGAACAACTATCGGAAATACATCATGAAGGACGGTACGGTCGACATTTGTCGAGCATGCCACCGTCCTGGTGAATCACTTCGCCATATTATTTCCGGTTGTTAGTATCTTGCTAACACCGAGTACTTGCATAGGCACAATCAAGTAGCCAGGATCATCCACCAGCAACTTGCTCTTTAATATGGCCTTATTGAGTTTGAAGTACCGTACTATAAGTACACACCAGTGCCAGTTCTTGAGAATGGTCGTACATTGCTTTACTGGGACCGATCAATCATCACGGACAGGACTATTGTTGCCAATAGGCCCGATATCGTGTTGGTTGATCGGACCCGGCGTCGGGCAGTACTCGTCGATATCGCCGTCCCGCATGATGAAAATCTCGTGAAGGCAGAGAAGGACAAACTTAGTAAGTACCTTGATCTGTCGTTCGAGATAACCGCCATGTGGGACGTAGACTCGACGATCATTGTCCCGGTGGTCGTTTCGGCTAACGGATTAATAGCGAATAGTCTCGACCAACATCTCAAGAGATTCTCGTTAGATTGTTGGATCAAGAGTCAGGTTCAGAAGGCTGTTATCCTCGACACGTCCCGTATTGTTAGGAGGTTTCTCAGTCTGTAGCCTCCACCGCAGGTAGTTTGGGTCCTACTCCGCGACTGATGGGTCACTGTTTTTTTATATTGTTAAATGTGTTTAGGTACTTTTTATAAATCTATTTAAAAATATAATAAATATGTTCAGAATTTGAATAAACGATTTATTGTTTATTCAAATGAAAGCCTTTTATTTCCAAATAGCTTAATATTAAAATACAATCTATACGTACATACTTAGATTAATTAATTACAATTGTGTTACCTTCCATTTTGTAATGATAAACTTCTTGACATTTACTTGTATTACGAGTATTTGTGTAATATTTATTTATTTATTTAATCATCATTATAAACAATTATAAATTTTTATCTAATTAAAATATTTATCTATTTTTTATTTAGTATTAAAATTAAATAACTATTCTGCACTTAATCAAAATTCACATTAAGTATGTACAGATCAAAATTGCATGCATTTCATAATAAATTTAACAATTATTACGTAGGTACCTATTACATTCATATATTAAGAAAGAAATTATAAATAGATCAAAAACTGATGTCAATTGTAATCATCGGATCCAACGCTAACCTTAATAGCGCGATGTAGAAATTATGAATAGGTATGATATGAAGCAAAAATTCGATGTTGTCGGTATTGGTCATCGTGTGTGCGTTCGCGCAGCGGAATGTTGTTGAATTTAAAGATTTTAATTATGCAGATATTTATTGTATGACGTCGTGTAATTATTGAGTATGGTAAAAAAAAATTGTGCATGCAGCCATTGTGGAGAAATTCGCCAAAAACTGATTCCACTGGGCGAACGTTGTCCTGGCGGAACTTTTTTTTAATCCATGGACCATGGATTCAAAAAATATTTTTCATTCAAGAAATGCAGTTTTGTTTTAATTTTTCCTAACGCTTGTGTACGCAACTGTACCATATTAATAAATACTATACTGGATGGTTAAGAACGTTACTTAGATATATGGCACGGCCGCTTTTTTGTAGCCATCCGAACTTGGTCGGGTTATGTAGGTTTTCGGTGCTTTGTCAGTATTTCAATTGTTTCTCTTTAATTACTGAATTTAATGAGATGAAATTTTGCACGTGAGTAGTTGAATTAATAAACTAATTATTGGAATACATTTTACTATGCCATTCCTTTAGAACGTCGTGATATTTGACTGCTTTGTAAACAGTGGTCTATTCATGGTAAATTGTCCTAAACTCCTTAATTACTAACGGAACATCATTGATACTTGGCATGATGTTGCAGACACTTACAAGGTTTGTATAAACGTGAAAAACTAGACCCCAAAGTGCATACTTTACGAACTAAGACCTAATAAGCGTATTTTACGTTTATATTTTTATCTTTTAAACCCTACGATTTTTTCTAAATCTGTTTTTTAAACAAATATAAATAAATTCAAAACAACGTAAGTAAAAATCTACAGCTCTCTATATAAGCGCTTTATATGAAAACTAGCAAATGGCCAAACGTTCGCGTAGCGAAAACTTGAATTTCTCCGGAGTTTATGCTTGCACAAATTTTATTCATACATACACAATTACACACAAATAGACACTGTAGAACGGGGTGGTGGAGCGGGGTACAAAGAAAGTACTTCGAGACTGGTTTTACGTACTATAATAGTAATAAAAAAAAAATAGCCTCTGACATCCGGCTTTCCTACGAGCGCCCTCAAGTAGGTATATGGCACCCAGCAGGGGTGGATGGCCGTTTACCGTCCTTGAGTCAGTCCTAAAAGGTCCACATGGATACTCAAGCAGTGGTTGAGGTATCCAGCACACGCTACTAGTCCCTACTCGTAGCAAGGAATTGACCACAATATCAATAATATGCCGAAGAGGTCATTGACCCTTCGAGAATCTTTATACCGACTTCTAAGGTTACCGGTAGCGCCATCTAGTTACATCGTCGGTACTAACGCAGTAGTATCAACACGAACCAGTATTACGAGTGAAAGTTTCTCTTCCTACAGTATTTATTTATGTTATAAGGGATACAAGGTACTAAAATATATACAATAACAATAACCAACAGGAACATTCTAGTATTCCCGCTACAACTCTCCCCCTATCTCCATGCAGTCGTCCCGACAAATAGGAAAAGTAAGGTTTCTATCAGTGAGTCCTGGTGCGTGGTCTTCCGCCTCGATTGCATGCTCGGAGCCTTCCTGATTTCTGTTCTAGAAATCATTAACTACCGTGACATCAACCGACGAAAACGATGTGGACGGGAAAAGGGCAGCATCCATTCTATTCAATTCACCTTCTTCATCATAGTTGCGGAGACTATATTTTGCATCCTCATACAGGGCCTTCAGTATAGGTGAATAATTCCCAGGGCAACCGGGACAAGGTCTCTTCATGGGGGGTGACGGGATCTCACTCCTAATGAGTGGTCCATAGTTAGATTCCGTCCGACTCTCTTTCGGCAATGACGGTGATAGAGAGGGATCATCTTCCGAAACGACGGCTGCAAACTCAGTTGCTTCACTATAATTAATGAAGCCTTCTTCGTAAAGCTCGAAGATCTGGGTGGGCTCGTCAATGAAGTTCCAGGTGCTTTGGGCCAAGCTTAAGTCGATGAGGGCGTCCCGGATAAATCCAACTCCAAGGAGGGTCTTGTTTTGACGAGACTCAGGTATGACCAATAGATTCGTAGGTACGGTGCGGCCGTTCACCTTTATAGGAGCCCTGGTCACCAACACATTCTGGTGTCTTAATACGCCGTCAGCTATTGTGACACCAATCCTGCGTTCCCTAAAGGGGAATCCCTTTCTTTTTAGTTCGCAGTAGAGGGAGTAGGAAGCAATGCTTGTCTTTGCGCAGGTATCCAAAAATGCTGCGCCTTTTACTCCCCCTATCTCAATAAAGATAACGGGTCGATCCCTGGCGTCGATGAAGGCGTCAACGGACCAAAAGGCGATCTCTGGTTGGGCGCGTTGGTTCCGATTGGCGTGGCATGTCGGACAATTTGACCTTACTACACCAGGTGTGCCGCAGCCATAGCACTTAAACTTAGAGGGCTCTGACGGGGCTTGGGTCACCGGGTCTGCGGTAGAGGGTTCCGAATTGTTTTTTCTCTCTTTGTCTCGTTACAACACTAATTTTTGGACACATTTTCTTCTAAGTCCATGGATTCAAAAAAGTTCCGCCAGGACAACGTTCGCCCAGCGGAATCAGTTTTTGGCGAATTTCTCCACAATGGCTGCATGAACAATCTTTTTTTTACCATACACAATTACACGACGTCATACACTAAATATCTGCATAATTAAAATCTTTAAATTCAACAACATCCCGCTGCGCGGTCATCGTAGCTCAGTGGTCAGAGCATTCCCCCCGTTAGGGATAGGCCGTGGGTTCGAGTCCTGCCGATGACATCAGTTTTTGTGATCTATTTATAGTTTCTTTCTTAATATTTTAAGAATAGTTTAAGCAAACTCATTGCTTTGAAATACAAAAAACATTCATATATTATTACATCTATATATATAATACGCCAGTGAAGCCGCTTCTCCTCCTAAACTAAGAGTCGCACAGTCAAGTGTGGCACACCGTTGGAAAGGTCGTGGTCTCAAGTGGTGCGATAAGATTAGAAATTTGACAAAAAGTAAAAAAAATAAATTATTACTTACGCAGTTTGCGCTAAGGGTTGCTAGTTATACATATATTATTTAGTACATTTTAATTATATCTATGTTAGATTTCTATTTAATAATTTCTATTCAATAAATTCCATTTAATAAATTTAACCCACTGACTTCACTGACAGGTAGTTAGCATGCATCCAATCCTGTCATTTGGGAACCCATTTCTGGGCGTTAGGCCTCCTCCATCCATCTCCAAAAAGTCCGGTCTGCCGCCTGTCGCGTCCATGTGACGCCAGCCACATCCTCGATGTCGCCTCTCCAGCGCTGGTACCTATTTAATTAATCAAAAAAAAAGATCCGCGGGCGTCCGCTAATAATAAATAAGTATTTAAATTCAGTTTTGTGGTAACTGTACCACGAAGCCATCAACCTAGACAAAATGTAGGCTTGTAGAACTAGATAACAGATAACATACATAAATTTACATACATATTATACCTACCTATAATCACACCGGTTTTCCCTAAGGAGTAGTTAGAGGATTACCAGTAAATTGTATTGTTCGGTTTTGCGTAATTGGAGCGAATCGAATCAATTGCCACTCTTTGGGAACTGTTATGTACCTATCTTAATTTACCCCTGAGTAACATAGCCTACTTTTTATCCCGGTAATGTGTTCCCACAGGAATCGGGAACGAGATAACTATATCACGCGGGTGGAACCGTGTTGCTCAACTAGTAGATTGTAACTAGTACTCCCCCCATTTCCCCCACCACCAATCAAAAAACTCACTATGAATAAAATTGATTGAATTAAAGGCACACTTGTGCCGCATATCGTGGGGATAAGATAAAAAATGTGTCCGCAATCGCCCGAAACACACATACAGAGGCTTACGCCTCCGGAGTCTCGGGTTCGATTCCCGGGTCGAATCTAATATTTGTGTGATCCACAAATGTTAGTTTCGGAGTTTGGGTGTTTTCTATGTACCTATGTTATGTATGTATTTAGAAATATATAAGTATTTTTATCAGTTGTCTAGATCCCATAGCACAAGCTTATAGCTTAGTTTGGGCTAGATGACGTTGTGTGAGAATGTCCAAAAATATTTATTTATTTATTTACAGACAGACAGGCAGTATTTGTCTATTCTCAAAATCTAGATGCTTCGCTCACTCGGCCAATTATTTGTTTCTTACTAACAGTAAGGAAACTATTAGCAACTATTTCCTATTCTGTGCTATTAGTTTACAATTCACTAAAATCCATTTCAGATAAGAAGCGTCCGGTGTGTCTTATGTTCGGAGAGCGAGCTTTTCGCTCTACAAGCGCACCACATCAAGGTTGGGCTTAAAATATAACGTCACCGAAGCGTTTGAAGCCTCTGAAGACGTCACACGCTTTCATAAAATGTTTTCCGAACACGGCCTTAGTATTTGAGATTAGTACCTACCTACTTACGTTATGCTTCAGCTGCACTATGCTAGTCACATCATGCAGTGATTATTACTCACAGGTGAAATCACAGTGACTGTCATAATATGATAATTATTTTAGAACAGCAATCAGTTCCATACCTAAAACTGTGTTCAAAGCGAGTGTATGGCCGCAGTATTACGATAAATACGAGTACCACAATAACTAGGTTATCAGTTATATAAATAAACGAAGAGTACCAGCCGGTTATTCATTACGTTATAGTTAGGTATCGTTGTTTTTTCTCGTTACGTCTCGTTTCAGTTGAATAATTCTAGCATGCCAATGTCAAACAAACCGAATTATATAAACACCTAACTTGTATCTTGAATTATAAATGCAATTATGCATACGCACTTATCTATGTTATGTACTGCCAACAGCACGACATAATAGTGATTCAGCTTGAACTACAAGTTTTTGTATAAGTGGGGTCCCTTACTAATAACCAAGGGACAGCCTCATGACCTGCAAGTTTGACACATTTTGATCAACAGACGAGGCTCTGCCATACATAAAAGCGCCCAGTTCTTATCAGTACTTTTCTTTCCTTATTATTCGGGATCAGTCCTATGCTCAAGGCAAGATAATGTGGATTACCAGATAATGTCGTCGTTCGGACAAAAAGATTTTACGGGCTGAATTCAGACAAATTCCAGCGCACAATTTGAAGAAGAGAAAGTCCGGAGCAACTCGGACTTGGAAATTTTGGAGCCTAAAATCTGAAATTATAAACTACACGTCAAAAATTGACACAACAACCGACTTCAAATTACCGATATGGAACCAAATAATTGTCGGAATGGGACCAAATTAGGAAGTAGTAGCTTTCATTTCAAATCAATAATCGGTTCACCTAGTCCAGAGATATGGGGTAGCAAACATAAAAAAAAACATACAGTCGAATTGAGACATTTCTCCTTTTTTGGAAGTCGGTAGCACCGGATTTGGGGTTCGACTAACATTATTTGTCGATTGAAGTCAAACGATGGCTATATTAAGCCCGCATTTAAATCCTAATTCATTTATACGGCCGTTGAGTTTCCTAGAAGGTGACAATGACTCGAGTAATGTCGATGGTATGAATATCAAATTTAGATGAAACCTCCAACCAATTTCCTGTTAGCTCATTGCCTCCATGCTTTCGTGCCCCTTCGTCCAGCATACTCACCATGGAATCCTGATATTTCATGAATGCCAAAAAATAGTGCTGAAATAGTGCTAATTAGTGCCCAAAGGAAAAAATTGTGCTCTTATACTTAAGAAATTACAGCCATAGTTCGATGAGTATGCTGGACGAAGGTTTCGCCCAGCATACTCACCTCTGTTTGTGGAATCTGTGTACGCTTCAACCATAATTCATACTTAAAAAATTGTGCCCAAATAGTGCCAAATGGTGCCCAAAAAGAAAAAACGGTGCTCTGATAACTCCGGAAATATGCTTTACGTAGGTTTTACGTTACGTAGATTTTACGCCCAGCATACTCTCTTCACTACGCGAATACCCAATGAGCTATAGGTACAATTTACGGCTTAAAAAATTGTGCTTGAAATAGTGCCCAATATCAGTCCAATTTTCGCTAGACTTTTGACCTAGAAAACCATTAAATTTAATAGTAAACTTCTACATACTAACGTTAAATGAGGTACAGTCGTTCACACATGTTTTTGGATAAAATATTTAAAATTCTACTTAATTGTGGGCGGTTATATGATTGGGAATAATTGTGGTATTTTCTCACATTTCAAAAACTATCGATTAAATGCTAATTTAATTTATTTTAATTTTAATTAATAATTTTTTTGTTTTTTTTATAAATAAATGAAATTGGAAGCGTAAATGAAATCTACTCGTATTACTTCATTGCTTGTAGGGTGAATATTTCCCAAAAAAAATGTCTGGGCACTAATAGTCTATTGCAGCCAATAAAATTAATAAAATAGGTAACTACCTATTTTATTAATTTTAGATCTATTTGAGATCTTGAAAATTTGTAAAAAGGAAATACGTAGGTTAAACTATCAATTTTGCGTAACTTAAAAAAACCACATGTTAAAACCAAAATATTATGTTTATTGCTTTTCAAAATACTCTCCTTTACATTTTAAACATTTTTTCATGCGATCGAACCATTTTTTAAAACAGGAGGACCACATATATGATGGCATGTTTTCTACATGCTGATTGAACGCTATCACTGCCTCTTCGGAGTTGGTAAAAGCGAAACCTCTCATCAAATCTTTGATTTTTTCTTCAATTAACCGCTTAACAGTAGCCACATTATTTTCGTTGACGGCAGTTGAAGGCCACCCTTCACGAAATTCGTCATGTAGAGAAACTCGACCTCTCTCAAATTCAGCAAACCATCGCCTCACGGTGCTCAAACAAAGTGCTTCTCTCCCAAAAGCATTTTGCACAGTCTTGCGGAGAGAGAGAACTTTTATTCTATGTATATTATGTATGTATTTAGAAATATATAAGTATGTTTATCAGTTGTCTAGATCCCATAGCACAAGCTTATAGCTTAGTTTGGGCTAGGTGACGTTGTGTGAGAATGTCCAACAATATTTATTTATTTTATTTTAAAATCATAAAAAAATCATCGCTGTAAAATCTTTTCGACTTAATTCCATTTTCGTTGCATACGTAGAACTTTTATGTGTGATAAAAAACAATTGACAAATGATTTCCCGCCAATTGTATTTTTTTATTACTAAAAAGGTTGCAACGTTTAAAAAATATAACATTCGAAATTCAAATAGTTCCGATTAGCTAGAAGTGCAAAACTTTTAGTGTGCCCCATGTATAAAGATTTTTTAGTGTCAATTCCGTAAACTTAATATATAGACCGTGGTTTAGTGTAATAACAGCAACATTATTTTTCAAGCTTTTGTATACCTAGTATTCTGGGCGTAAAACCTACGCCTAGCATACTCACTGAACGAAGCCTATAACTCCGGAGTTATTAGAGCACCGTTTTTCCTTTTTGGGCACCAAAAAATTGTGCCCAAATAGTGCCACTATTTGGGCACAATTTTTTTAAGTATGAATTATGGTTGAAGCGTACACAGATTCCACAAACGGAGGTGAGTATGCATCGAACTATGGCTGTAATATCTTAAGTATAAGAGCACTATTTTTTTTCCTTTGGGCACTAATTGGCACTATTTCAGCACTATTTTTTGGCATTCATGAAATATCAGGATTCCATGGTGAGTATGCTGGACGAAGGGACACATGTTTTCAACCAAATATCACATTAATTTGACCTAAGCTTTTGTTTCTTAGGAATAGTATTTCATGTGTCCAACTTTTACGTCCATTACCGAGCGTTCCAACCACAGGAGTAGTGTCTAGCTTTGGCTACGCTTTTTAATTATGTATTTTTCATTAATTCTTGCAGATCATTGGAACACTACATACAGACGCCACTTCATAAACCTTTAGCATTATTGCAATGCATCAACCGGTCGCTGCCAACTTTGATCTACACTTTCGGTTACCGAGGCAAGAGTACGGGATGGGCGTCCAGGTCTGTACTAAACGCCTACATAGCCAAGAAGAAGAGGAATGTGATACTATTAGACTGGGAAGAAGAGGCTGCGAGTGGAAATACTATCTTCGAGTTGGGATATCTTTTTCATGCTGTACCTAACGCTAGAATGGTAAGAGGAATTTTAATAGATATTCATTAATTTCAACTATTTTTTTCGTTTATTATACAGTACAGGTCTATTAACTTACCTACTTAGTATGTAAGTAGCTCTATCTACAAGCTTAACTTTGACCATTCCTTGGCTATGAGCTGAAATATCTAGGTTTGGCATATATAAATTAACTATAGGTATTTCTTATTTCATTACTCATTACTCACAAAAACTTCTCTTTGCCTCAAAATAAGCAAAGAAAACTAGATAATTAATACAATGGTAGAGTTCAAAGGTTTGGTGTGTTTGACTGAGGGAGCGAAGCGACCGAAGTCTCCGTTTTAACTTGCAGACTGGGAAGAATTTCTTTCGTCTGTACCTCTACATCTACGGGTTCTGTCAGGTCATATTTGAGGCCGTATTTATCAACCGATTTGCATGAAACTTTACACACACACTCCTTGCTTACAATGAATAACATTTGAATGATATTTTTTGGATTGGATGACAAATGAAAGAGTAATAAAGAAAATTGAAGAAGAAATTTTCTAAACAAAGCCGCTCCCGAAGTCTACGGTTCACAGAACCACTAGTAATAGGTACCTACGAGTATAAGTTCTTCGACCAGCATTTTCTAATGCTAAATAGAAGTAACCTCCCTGTACTTCTGAGCACCTACCATAGTTAGTAAGTACCTGTTTTGACTGCTTCGGTGGCGTAGTCGGTAGTGCACTCGCTTTCGACGCCGGAGTCTCGAGTTCGATTCCCGGTCGGGAAAAACTTTGTGTGATGATATATACGTTTGTACCGAAGTCTGGATGTTTCCTATGTATAATATGTATGTATTTACAAAAAAAAATGTATTTAAGTATTTATATCAGATCTAGTACTCATATCACAAGCTCTGCTTAGTTTGACACTAAATGGCGTTGTGTGAATTGTCCTAACATATTTATTTATAATTTTCTCTGTTTCTCCCTGAGCTTGACTGGTGGATAATATCTGTTGCATTAAAACCTTTAAAAGATGCGGTGGGTACCTAGAAGAATTGGAATATTTGGCAAAGGTTCAAATGCTGTCCTAAGTACGTTAGGGTACCTACCTACTTTTGTATTAGGAATGTCATTATCACATTGCGCAGACATCATTTACTTACAAAGGATGTGATTGATGATTCATGTAAGATTTTGAATTAAAATAATGAGTAACTCATACGTTACATTCATTTGTAAATTACACTGTTTCATCAAGTGCCCGATATTTCGGTACCTACTATTGCAAGTGCCATTTCATAGGTCTTACAGCACAGCGTCTGTTATAACCCAATGACGTATTATACCTACTACGTATTCATAAGTCATTTATTTCTTAACAAACAAACATTTGTGTCGAAATGAAACATAATAATTAATTATAAGAAACAAGCCAACATTAACACAAGACAATAATAAGAGCAATGTCGATAGTGAAAAATAAATATTAAAAAATATGTCAATAATTAATAACTAATTTCACATCCTACATAACAAAAAATACAAAATTAAAGATAAATGACAATTAAATAATGTCAACCAACCAATAGAAATAACGACACCAATTATTATATTTCATCAACAAAAACATCTAATATGTACCTATTTAATTCAAAAAATTAAAATGTCAATAATAACTGTATATATATATATATATATATATATATATATATAATAACTATACAATACAAAATAAAAATACGAGATAAAATGTGAAATAGATTATGTCAATTGTTCAACTTCACTGGCGTGTGTTCTATCATTCATAAAGTCCTCCACGCTATAATAACATTTCTCTAGTAAGAATTTTTTAATTTAGCCTTTAAAATGGTATGATTGCATATTGATTTGTACTCAACAGGCCATCTATGTATTTACTAATTACTATCATTGTATGTAGGCATTAGTACCTAAGGGTATCGAGAGTAATTATTTGGGCCACAAGATTATTCTCGACGTACCTAAGTACCTAACATTACCTCTCCACAGTCACCTACGTTTTGTAAGGGTTAGTTCCTTTGTGTTACAGGTTGGTAGGGCATTGGGCGACTCCGCTGATGGTCCTTAAATCTAGTGGAATAAACATGGCAGACTTCCATCTCATGGGGCACTCTCTAGGTGCCCACCTCATGGGAATTGCTGGGAGGCGATTAAGAGAGCGTGGCGAAGTCGTGTCCAGGTGAGAAAACTTTAGCTTAGGTAAAGGTATAACCTATACATGTTATAAATCAAAGTCCTCTGCCGCTTCTGTGTGTCTGTCAGTTCACGATAAACTAGATTTTATACTGTTTCACTAATCTATAGAGAAGTATGACTGGGGTGACATTGGTTGCGAAGTAAAGTAAGGAATAGCGTGATACGAGAACATAGCGGTGTGTCAGAAGACGTAGTGAGTAAGATAGAAAAAGGGATGGTTAGATGCTTCGGGCACGTAGAAAGGATGAAAGAAGATTCGAAACAGATACATAAGGCGGGCGTGAATGGGCAGGCAGGTAAGGGTCGACCTAGGCGTACGTACTTCGACCAAATAGGAGATGTCCAGGTCAAGAGTATACCCATAACCGGAGAGCGTGCATGAAGATAGTTATGAAAGTGGAAGAAGCGAAAGAAGTATGCCAGGATCGTAGCAAGTGGAATTCCATAGACTCTGCCTACCAAATAGGAAAGAGGCGTGACAATATGTATGTATGTATTTATAGATTGGTTCTCGAGGAAGGTGTTAGCACATAATTTGTCACGCTATTATCTCAGACTAAAATAATCTTTTAGTCTGAGGCTATTATATTATAAGACAAAGAAGTTGGTTCCTACCTTTGAGTTTCTAATTGAGGGCTATCTCAGTGGCTATGGCACATAGTGCACATAGTTACCTCATTAAATGTGGTCGAGCCTACCGCATGTAAGTATCTGAGGATGATTTGGACCCTTGAGATGATGATAGGACCGCTTAGCAACCAAATATCAAAGTAAACTCTCACGTTAATACGTTAAAGGTCTAAATCAGGTATACTATAGCTTGATACATCTGCAGACCGACGGACGAGCCTTTGAAATAAAAAGTGGCGCACCATAAATTATTCAATTCACGTAGGTACCTACAAACCTTGAGAGCATCAATAGATACATAATTCAATAAAACATCGTGCGATTTTCCCTTTATCTACCATGCGAGGACTCGGTGATATCATTTAATAAAAAATACATTCATCGGAATCCTATAATTAGGTCCGAAAATCGATCGCAGGGGCAATCTATAGTATAAAAGTGGGGACCTTTGTGAAGTGCAAGTAGGGGCAATTGTCTAATAGTGTAGAGACACTCCCGATATCTATAGATTAGATTGCCCCTGCGGCAGGTGTGTGTGTTTGTAGAGCTAGCCTGGCATGACTGTAACAGTATAAAAATGAAGGTGTATAGATATCTACTCATGGCATTCGTAAGACTACAAAGTGTAAACCATGACGATTACTTCAACATCCTAATAATCGCCATAGTTCAATTAGTCGTCAAGCAATATCCTGTAATGAACACAGTTTCTTCAAGCTAGTTTTTGTGTCCATCCATCGATGAGCCCTGGCATTATACTTACGAGGGCGAAATCGGGACGCAAGGCAATGGACGATAGGGCGACCGTGGATGTAGCCACAGACGTTAAAAATTTGCAAACTGTAATGGCGAATTTATCATATTGCAGAATCACCGGACTTGATCCAGCCAAAACACTTTTCGAAGGTTTCTTCCCCTTAAAAGGTCTTGACCGTACATGTGCCAAATTCGTGGACATCATACACTCAGATCCCGGCAGCTACGGCATCAGTACTTCAATGGGAACTGTCGATATTTGGCCGAACTATGACAGGAATGGTAGCCCTCAGCCCGGCTGTCCAAAAGGCATGCACGATAGGTTTTCACGTGACGGTAAGTTTATGGCGCTAAATATCTAAAATTAATAACCTATGCCTATATTCTTGGGGTGCATATTGGTCATACCAAAACCTTATAGAGTCCGAGTGACTGTCGATATATAGGTACCCCATACCTAAACCTTACTTTTCAATCATCATGTCTACTGCTTAATGCTGCATTAAAATCGCTTGCGGTATAATTTAAAAGAAGTACCTACCGACAAACAGTGACTTTGTTATAAATATAAACAAGATAAAGATGACAAGGTTATGGCAAATGTAGGCTATTAAAAACCGTACCTACATGTACGGGCTGTCACATAAATGTTGTAAATGGTTTGCGCAGTTCATAATTTACAATTCAATACATTCCAAACATAATAGCAACCCTTATTACTGCTACGTTTTTAGGGTACCGTAGTTTAAATCTCGTAACCCTTATAGTTTCGTCATGTCAATCCTCCGCTTTCCTCGTAAACGGTGAGTGCTAGAAACATGAAATTTTCCATGGATGGTATTTACTAAGTTGACAAAGAGATAAAAATAAAACAAGGAAATTTTTTTTTTGAGGTACCTCTCCCACATGTAACCAGAATTTGTTTCTTTTTCTTGCGTCTACCCCGGAGTGTGAGTTATCTACATCTACATTATTACATATTATAAACAGGAAAGATTTGTATTTTTGTGTGTATGTTTGTAATGAATAAACTCAAAAACCACTGTACCGATTTCAAAAATTCGCCGCCCCCTCTAAACTCTAAACGGCTGGCTCTAAAAAAAATATTTATGATGGTAGTCCATGTAATGAACTTTCAAGGAAAACTATAACAGATTAGACAACTTTGTTTGTTCAGAAATTATTGATGCTAATATGGGTGACTACGGAACCCTATTCTACGCGTGGGCCGACACGCACTAGACCGGTCTTATTTTTATGTTTAGTGCGTGTATGTTACCAAAGTATTTGATCTAAATACACATTCCAATTAGTTTTATATTGTACCTACCTACCTACCTACCTATGTAGATATACTCCTCGAATTAATGGTAGGTACAATGGTAGGCTTTTGTAGAACTACCTAGGTTTCTACATTAATATACATAACCTACCTACTACAAGGAACTATTAAAATTCACGTAGTTACTTAAGTCATTTTTTAATGAACCTTCATTAAAGTGCGGAAGCCTCTGACTTCACTGGTTAAGAGCGGTTCCGCACTACATCCGATCCTAATCAGATATTCCGACCCCAATTCATAAAAATTCTCTAACAGAAATTGGACGATGGATATCGCCGCGTAGATAACATCCATATAACAAAATTTGGTAGGTACCTACCTACTTCTATGATTTTGAATTTTCGGATCTACAAAGGTACAGTTTATCTCACCTATAGGGAAGGGAAGTGGCTAAGCCCTATCGACTTCTCTATAAGGGTTATAACCCTTATAGGGAAGGGAAGTGGCTAAGCCCTATCGACTTCTCTATAAGGGTTATAACCCTTATAGAGAAGTCGATAGCGTATGACTTGTGCCTTATAAGGCACAAGTCATACGCACCTGCACAGATGGATGAGGACTCATAAGGCTCTGCTAAAACTCAAGCACCCGGAGAAGGCAATAGGTTCTCTCCATATTACGCTGGACAATCAATTACAGACTAAATCTGGACGTAATGAATAGTTGAACACGTCTGTCAACGTAACGCTTTCGTGTATGTGTGTGTGTGTGTGTATAGCGAAGTTATTCCTTTGACTTGTAGTAATAGTTGTCGGTATTAATATTACAGACCTCTGCAGTCACGACCGCTCATGGCTCTACGTTGTCGAAGCCGTTGCAGCACCGACGGCTTTCCCGTGTATAGCTGCTGACAGCTATGAGCACTGGGTCACTGATGGTGGAGATGTTACAAGGAAAATTTACCTTGGAGACCTTACAAACACACGGTAGGAACCTATTATTGAATTTCTACCTAGGTATACTTACATATATGATAATCGGGTCATGAGGACGGCGGGATAGCCACCCGCCGTCCTTACAGAAGCAGGCGTGCTTCATCATTCACTCACCGACACGGGATAAAACCAACGACGCGGGATTTTCATCCCGACCAAACCCCGGAAAAGGCCACGCGGGTGGTCAAAGTCCGCCGGGCGCCACTGGAAATACCTCCTGGTGCGTACCAGAGACGCCCGGCAATGTACGCAGGAGCGGACTTAAGCAAAAAAATATATACTTAATTCTAAACACTGGGGGTCGATCGGGAATATTAAATATAGAACAGTAAATTATTGTGTGTGTCAAATATTTACCTACATCCATTATGTGCCCGAATGTATGTTAGGTATTTTACATAGAAGTTTTTTTTTTTTTTTTTTATATTTGGTTCGCCAAATTGACGCCGCCCGCCTGGTGGTAAGTCGTGACGACGTCTAGCGATTGTGGGCCACTCTCACAGCACACATTACTATTGAGAGTGGCCCTCAACTTGACGACCTACTGATGTGCCTCTTCACGCTCCGCTTAAAGAACCCAGGATTATATGTGGGAGGAAACACGTGCACAGGCAGGGCGTTCCAGGCCACTATCGTTCGGCAGAGAAACGAACGTTTAAAACGTTCGGTTCTCGCGAACATGCTATCCACTGTGTGGGGGTGGCATCTCTGCCCGGCACGAGTCGTTCGGGATCGGAAGGAAGAGGGTGGGATCAGATTGAAGAGCTCTTCAGAACACTCGCCGTGGTAAATACGGTAGAATGCGGCCAAGGAAGCTATTGTTCGGCGCTGAACTAGCGGCTCAAGGCTTCCCGTTACCTCCGGACAATCTATAATACGGATAGCCCGTCGCTGCATAGCGTCGAGAGCGTCCAGCAGATACTTCGCGGAGCCGTCCCAGAGGTGAGAGCAGTATTCGACGCAGGGTCTAATCTGCGTCTTGTACAGCAGACACCTCTGGTCCGGTGTAAAGAATCTCTTTACATAGTTGTGTAGAAAAATTATTAGCCAAGTTGTTGTATGAGAAGACAATAATAAAGACTGTATTTTCTATGTCCATAAACTTGGTAGGTAAATCATAAATCATAAGCATAACATAGTATAAACATTCCGCTGTCTGTCCGTCCGTATGTATGCTTAGATGTTTAAAACTATGCAACGGATTTTGATGAGGTTTTCACCAATTTTTCACATTTTTTTATTGGTAATAGGACCTGACTGGTTTCGCTCTATGGCATCTTCAAAGGTGTTTTACACTAATTCACTTCTCATATTTTATAGGTACTTAATATAATATTAAAAAAATAAGTACTAAATAAATAAATATGAAGTAGCCTCACGTGGAATGGCTGTACAAGTGAGTCATTTTATAATGTGTTCTAAAGGAAGGTTCTAAAGGATATTTAGTAAATCTATATAATTTGTCAAGCGAGCGAAGCCGCGGGCGACTTCTAGTATTTTAAAATTTTAATTATCGGTCAAGAGGTTGCTGAGAAACGAACATCCGAACATTTTACATTTAAAAAAATAATGGTAAGTAAGATGTTCAAACTTTTTAAAATAATTGCATCATTCTCGCAAAAATATAAAACATTAAAACGTCGATAAATGTTTCACCTCTAAACGAGGCATTCTCAAGACTGTCTCAGAGAGAACAGCCTTTCTGAGACAGTCTTGAGAATGCCTCGTTTAGAGGTGAAACATTTGTCGTCTCAGAGAGAACAGCCTCTCTGAGACAGTGTTGAGAATGCCTCGTTTAGAGGTGAAACATTTGTCGTCTCAGAGAGAACAGCCTCTCTGAGACAGTGTTGAGAATGCCTCGTTTAGAGCTGAAACATTTGTCGACGTTTTAATGTTTTATATTTTTGCGAGAATGACGCAATTATTTTAAAAAGTTTGACTTACCATTACTTTGTCATGGATTTTCGCCAGGTAGCGCCTGATTCTATCCAATATTTTACATTTAACCTGCTCCATGGGAGCTCCGCTCGCCTTCGGCTCGCTTCGCTCAATAAAATATTTTTTCTATTTATACAGAGCCAGGGGGAACTTCTACCTCACCACAAACAACAAATCACCGTTTGGACTTGGAGACGAAGGACTAAAGCCAGACCAGAACCCGCAGAACCAGATCAGAACCCGCAGATTGACCTTTTTTAGGAAACTTATAAGACTTAAATCTCGCTGCCTTCGCTGGATGACTACTTAGAATCTGTTTTATTTATGTGAGTGAGTAGTGCGTTAAGATTTGACCTACGAAATAAGTAGGTTTGTGACTTTACTATAAGTATTGTTTTAGGTCTAAAGTTAAGGTATAAGTAGTTTTAAGAAGAAAACCATAACGACTACCTAGGTAGTCTATATTAGGTAGAGGTACAGCTCGCCCAGTATAAATTGTTACATTACATTAAAACATGTCAAAAACAAGATCTCAGAACCATGCAGTTTTAAAAACCAACCAAATGCAGACCTACGAACAACAGAGTTCCGTACAATTATATTCTGTTTTTTTAGTATTTGTTGTTATAGAGACAACAGAAATACGAGTACGTCATCTGTGAAAATTTTAACTTTCTAACTACCACGGTTCTTGAGATACAGCCTCAGACAAATGGACAGCGAAGTTTCAGTAATAGGGTTCCCGTTTTACCGTTTGGGTACGGACTACGGAACCCTAATAACTACCTACTTACAAACAAGTAAATTTTAATTAGTTTTTTTGTTACACGCCAATTTATATACTGAGTAAGGCTGTACGCTACACGCGTTGTTTTTTTCTTTAGGTTTAACCAGTAAAGGAACAGACATTGCGAGGCATGTGGAACACGGTGCTCATGGCATGCTTCTTAATATGTGGAAGTTCGTGGTACCACGATCATACCGTACGTGTGGACGTAGCCAGACACTATGCCGTGCATTCAGAGTTCCATACATACTTCGCAATGTTTGTATCCGCCTTAAAGAGGCTTGGTATTGGGTGATATACTTAATGAGCCAATGAATTAGGTGCCATACACAACTTGCCACAGGCAAAAAAGGTTAAGAGCGCCAAAAAATTTAGATTTCTAGTTAACCTTTTTGCATGTGCATTCTTTTCGGATCTGCTTTCACTGTTAGTAATATCAATAAGAAGGCAAGCTCCTTGATTTTATGTTCTAATCTATAACTTACCCTATATTGATGAATTTCTTGAGTGTATTTTTATTTTTCTGTCTTTCTTGATAAGTAAATAAATAACTTATATTATAAAAATAGTTTTTATTCCCATCGGAACTTGTCTATGCTTGCGCGGAACTCAACTCGACAAACGTAGCCTGATGGTAAAGGCATTATATGCTATGCCCATATATAGGTCTATAGGTCATGTATAAGTCATTAGCATTTGTGTCTCCGTATAAATATGTAGGTACCTATGTAAAAGTAAGGTTTGTGCGACTTCAGGTTTTCAAGATATTGTGAAAAGGGTCCTTCAGGTGTTCAAAATCGTGTATCTCAAAAACTATTTTATGTGCGGCAATATAATTGGTTTTGGTGCACATTTACAGTAGATAACGCTCTACCACGAGCAAGATTCCCGCTTTCTTTTATCTACGCGCTAAGACACTTAAAACGTGTGTGACAGCGTCGTACGCGTGGGATAGCATGGGTACACACGAATCTAGTGCGCGTACGACAGCGTGGTAAATGACCAGTATGTTTGTTCCCATACAAATTGTAAGGCCAGATCCAGTTCAGATGTCATAATACGTGGTATACGTCGTATGTGAAGGACGAGTTTGCCCATGCCTTTATTGTCATGGCGATGTGGACTAAAATCGATCGACTTATTCGATCAATGATATAATCGCAGAAAATAATCATAATCATAGTCGATCACTTGAGCCAGTTAATACGAGGGTGGATTGAAAAGTAGTCGGCCTAACACTGATCCATTTAGTTCTAAAAATCAAATCTATGCACATTATTTAGTTCAGTTCAGACCTGTTAATTGTGTGAAGTTTGAAACGTGTGCGATAATTAGTTTTAATTTTATAAATTTATTAACAAAGCAATCTGATATTATACTAGAAATAAGCATAAATTGGTTGGGACGTATTATCGTTTACAGAAGGTTCATGACTCCTTTGCAGGATTTGGTGTGCGTTTTTATAACAAAATTCCTCTAAACATTATGAACCTTCCTTTGAATAAATTCAAAGTGGCTGTTAAGACAAACCTCCTAAAAAAGGCATATTATACTATTAAAGATTATCTAAACGATACAGAGAAATGGCAATGAGTTGCTTGCTCATCACTCGAGCTACATAGGGGCTACTTCTGTTTGAAATGTTGTTTTGTTGCTGAAACTCACTTATTATTGTTAAATTATTATTATTATGATATTGTAAGGTATGGGTACTTTGAGATTATTACCTTTAACTAGTATTTAACTTTTTTTTGTGAATAACAGAGATTCATAATTTTTAAGTTCACTTGGTCCACACATGGTCACGTACTGCCCTTGCCCTCTTTTTATTGTTGTAACAGAATCATTGTATTTACTGGCGAATAAAAAGAGTGGCCGTGAGTTTTTCTTGCCAGGTTCTTTCCTCACAGGCTCTACCTATTGTCTTGCGAATCTGGCGGTAAATGTAGAAGCATTTTCTTTTTTTTTTTGACGTTCATAAGTGTTACTTTGTGACCTACATGAATAAAGATATTTTGATTTTGATTTTGATTTGATTTTGATTTTGATTTTGTCAAAAAATAAAAAATAAAAACAAAGAATATAAGTACATTTTTGAAAAAAACTCACTTGTACACCATTCCACAAATATTTTATTTTCTGACCGGTTTCGCCTTATGGCATCATCAGAGGTGTTCACTCCTACTTAATCCACACACATAATTCACTTTTATAACACATTTTCTACTAATATTATTTATTTTTACTTTCAGAAACTACTTCGTTAATATTATGTCATTAAACTGAGTACCCACTATACATTTTAAAATTATAAACGTGGGTGTACCTAAATAAAGTTAAGGAGGCCGTATTACAAATTTACCCCAAAAAATGGGAAATTTTTGTCTTCTAATAATTATTCTGCATTATTATAATAGTGTCAAATTTCGTTTCTAAATACATAATATCGTTAGAATTAGTAGATAATAGTTAGAATATAAATTTTTTAAATCAGTTATTTTTTATTTAATAAAATAACATTATTTACAATCCAGGGCTCTTTAAATGGTGTATCCCATTTCACGCATTGTAGTAAACTTATTATTTCTCTTTATTAATTGGAATACACATAATCTTATTTTGATTTTATCTTGGATAGAAACACTTGATACTTTTCCACTTGTTTAAATATATTTCAATCACATACATTTAGTTTATTTACTTTGACTATTTAAGTTTATCAACGAATATAATTAATTACATATTTACAATTCCAATGGCGCCTCAATATGTAGATTCCAATTTCATCTTTTTAACAGTACACTAACACTAACATACTGTTTACAATAATGTTTGTTAGATATTTTTACATAACACGTAATTATTAGTGTGTATATACCTACGAGACGTCTTCAAATAAATATTCCAGTAAGACGAAACTAATTAGTTTCACTTTACATTCATTGAATTATTAATTCTTCTTATTTTTCTGCTGCATGCCAAAAAAAAATACTTCAATCTACAACCTACATTTACATAACATGTAGGTGACACTGGATATTTTAAGTAAAATGAAATTAACATTTAATAATATCACAGTTTTAATGCCATACACTAGATTTGCCCCTACGAGGAAGGAGGCTTCGTCCGTACGCAAGTTTTAGTGCCACAGCGACGAGACACTGGACGACTGTCGTCCCAAAGACCGGTGGGGCTAAAGCAGATCTCTCCAGCCTTCACCTGGTCATACAGATAACCGCCCGCCTCCACAATTGCGGAGATTATCCCGCCTATGCTTCTTCCGCGTTTAACGTGTTCCTCAGCCTAGCCGCTGAAGGCGCCGGAGACCTCGAGAAGGCGAACCCTTGTGCGAGTCCTCTTGCACTGGAGCCCTATTTGAATTGCAAGGCTTTTCCCTGCCTAAGGACGTCGAAGTACCCAGCACCCGTCGTTATCATCGTGCGTCAGGACGGCAACCTTCTCTTCGGAAGCGCTTCGCGCGAGGAGCTCATCGAGTGAAGAGTGGGCGTCGGATACGGCTTCCATCACCACCGTGTTCTTGCCCGAAACTTTCTTGGCGGCCTTTATAGTCTCGCAGTTTCGGGCAAGAGCTCCCATGAGGTCTCGCGTGGCCGACATTCCTTTGTCCCTGCCACTAGGCAAGAATGGGCCCTTTGGAATTGTAGAGGCCGCGCCGTCCCCCAAACGGAGCAGCTTGTGCTCCGGTCGTGACACGTCCATTCGGGGCATTCTTCGGCACCCCATTCTCATGGCGTCTCTTCAGGAAGGAAGAGCGTTCCGTCTCCATGAAGCTGGCATCTGGCACAATGTCAGTCCCAGCAGCAATACTCGACTTCTCGCGAGCCTCCTTATCGCTAGGCAATGTCGGAGTCCCTGCATTGTGCGTAAGGTCGTCATTGTGGTCCGACACAGCCCTGAAAGAGCTGTGTCGGGACCGGGGGTCCCAATTTCATCGGGCTTATCCGAAATTTTTACGCTCGCAAACGCGAAGAAATGTCCAGATCAATACTATGGATTTGGATGTTCAGAAGACGTGGACGTAGTCCCCCTCCTTGGCATTTTTGTTCAGACACAAAAAAGTTAACATAAACAAACAATCACCTTTAGTTTAGGAAGAAACGTGAATGATGTCCTTTATACACTTAAAACACTGTTACAGAAAAGTGCCAAAAAAAACTAGTTTACAATAATACAAGTTTAAAATGACAATTCAACATAACATTACACTATAAAATGTTCATAATACACACTGACACTGGCGTGACAGCTCACATGTACCTGTGCTAAGTAGGCGAAGTAGTGTAGTACCTCTTCATAGTAACATCGATATCAACAATCGAGTTTCGTACATCGTGAGTCGCAGCACTAATTGTATCGAATGTGCTCGCGAGACGGTCTATTGCTCTGGCCTGGAACGAAATAGATGATGTTAATTTTGAAAAAAAATGCCAATTATATTTTTATACTAGCGGTCGCCCGCGATTTCGTCTGCTTGGTAATTTTGAATATATATTTTAGGTACGTACTTCCATACTGTCTTCATCAACTTAGCTATGATGACCCGCAATATCCCGTTAATTTTTTTAATTCCCGTCGCCCGTTATAATATAATTTTTGACTGCCTCGGTGGCTCAGTGGTCCGGGTCGATTCAAATTATTTGTGTGATCCACAAATGTTTGTTTCGGAGTTTGGGTATTTTCTATGTATAATATGTATGTATTTAGAAATATATAAGTATGTTTATCAGTCGTCTAGATCCCATAACACAAGCTTATATTAGCTTAATTTGGGCTAGATGACGTTGTGTGAGAATGTCCAAAAATATTTAAAAAATATTTATTTATTTAATTATTGAGTTAACCTTAAAAGATAGGTATGTGCCGTCGATGATATTTTTAAGAGCTTTTAAATAGGGAAAATCTTGAGTACATCATTTTTGCATTACTCTAACCGTTTGAGCAGCACACAACTGCAACACGGTCTTTTATGTTGTGGCGTCCAGCGGCGTGTTTGTTACCCTATGATAAGTATAGATACATCTGTTTTTACATCATAACTTTGGACTGAGTAAACCGAATTTGATGATTCTCTTTTTAACTAAAAGCTGGTGCTTCAAGTGTAGTCCCATTTCAATTTGGTCCCATTCTGACAAATAGAAGGCGGTTAAAAAAGCAATCAATTACCTGTATCTGTGAAGCGTCAGCCAGTCGGTCCATGGCCTGCGCTTGGACGTGGGACGCGTGTGCGAGTTGTGTCAACGCCGACGCTTGTTCAGTCATTACTTTCACCTAGAAATTATCATAATTAACGGATTATTACACTTTGTTAATATCAAATAGTCAGAGACGCACAGGACTTTAATTGGACAACATTTCATCGCAAGGCAAACGGGTTATAATTTTTTTTCAAAATACTATATAGCTGCTACTTGTTTTTTTTTTTTTCTTTTTTTCTTTTTTTTATATTTAGGTCGACAAATTGACGCCACCCGCCTGATGGTAAGCTGTGGCGACGTCGACGTCTGGCGATTGTGGGCAACTCTCACAGTACACAGGAATACTATAGAGAGTGACCCTCAACTTGACGACCCAGTAATGTGCCTCTTCACGCTTCGCTTAAAGAACCCAGGGTTATATGTTGGAGGAAACACGAGCGCGGGCAGGGCGTTCCAAGCCACCATCGTTCGGCAGAGAAACGAACGTTTAAAACGCTCAGTTCTCGCGAAGACGGTTTCCACGGTACGAGAGTGACATCTCTGCCCGGCACGCGTTGTTCGGGATCGGAAGAGGGTGGGATCAGATTGAAGAGCTCTTCAGAACACTCACCGTGGTAAATACGGTAGAACGCGGCCAAGGAAGCAATTGTTCGGCGCTGAACTAGTGACTCAAGGCTTCTCGTTACCTCCGGACAATTTATAATGCGAACAGCGCGTCGCTGCATAGCGTCGAGTGCGTCCAGCAAATACTTCGCGGAGACGTCCCAGAGGTGAGAGCAGTATTCGACGCAGGGTCTAATCTGTGTTTTGTACAGCAGACACCTCTGGTGCGGTGTAAAGAATCGCTTTACCTTGTTCAGTATTCCTAGTTTCCGCGAAGCTAGCCCAATACATCTCTCAATGTATTTAGTGTTATTGAGCTCTCGACGTACGTCTATGCCAAGGATGTCTAGATTATACTTCATTGGTAATGTTGCATTCTGAAGAGTGGGAAGGGGAAGGAAAGGGGATTTTTTCGCTGTAAATGCACACGCCTGTGTTTTGCGGGCATTGAACTCGACCAGGTTCTCGGTACCCCATTGAGAGATACTGTCGAGGTTACGGTCGAGATCAGCCACGAGTCGTCGTCTCTTCTCCTAAATCTCAGATCGCCCCGCCGTCGGGAACCGAGTAACTCCCGTGCAGTGTGCTGTCATCTGCATAACAATGAATGTTCCCGAGGGATAGCATATCATTGATATGCAGAAGAAAGAGAGTTGGTGATAGTACGGACCCCTGCGGTACCCCGGCATTCACTTGCAAGAAGCGAGAAGCCTGGCCATCGCAGAGGACCCGCACTGGTGCTCGTTGAAAAAACTGGCAATCCAGCTGCACAGTTGAGGAGGTAGACCATATGCCGGAAGCTTGGAAAGGAGCGAAGCATGCCAGACCCTATCGAAAGCTTTGGCGCTGTCCAGGCTAATAGCCAAGGACTCGCCGTACTTTTCCATAGCCTCACCCAATACATGCGTGACGAATGCCAGGAGGTCACCCGTTGATCGTTTTGGCCTGAAGCCATATTGCCGATCATTGATTAGCGAGTGATCCTCCAGGTATCGCATGAGCTGCTTATTGATAAGGAGCTCAAGCACCTTGCAAATGACTGAGGTGACAGCTATGGGTCGATAGTTGCCTGGATCGGAGCGATCCCCTTTGTTGGGGATCGGTTGTACGTTCGCCTCTTTCCAGACCTCCGGCACGAGCCCTGTAGAGTATGACAGGCGGTACAGACGTGTTAGTACTGGAGACAACTCAGCAGCACATTTTCGTAACACCACCGTCGGAATGCCGTCAGGGCCACTGGCTTTCCGCGTGTCGAGCGACCGCAGCACTGCCCGTGCATCACATTGCCTGATAACAATATCAGGCATAGTGTGGCCACAGTTGGCGATGGCGGGGGGCTGCAGGCCACGGTCATCGACGCGGGAATTAGCCGCAAAGAGGTCTGCGAGCATGTCCGCCTTCTCTTGGGCTTTGTGAGCCAGTGATCCATCAGGAAAACGCAGTGGTGGCAGCGAGGGTTGGCAAAAATTTGACTGTACGGCTTTGGCCAGTTGCCAGTATCCACGGCTGCCCGTGGGGTGGGATATGAGCTCCTGACCAAGCCGCGCGACGCGCTGGGCATCCGCTCTCTTGAAGGCCCTCTTGCTGAACCTAGTGGCCCTATTGTACGCTGCTTTGAGGCGGTTCACATTCGGGCCACGTGCCGCCCGAGCCCTGACCCAGGCGCGATACGCCGACTGTTTTTTCTGGACAGCTTCGGCACATTCACGCCCGAACCAGGGGCGAGCTTTGCGGATGCTGGCGACATCAGTGAAAGGGATATAATATTCTATCCCTAGACTGATCTCGCCAGCAACGACAGCAGCGCTATCCAAAGGCGCCTTCCCTACAAAGCAGCGTTGGCTCCACGGGACGGACGCAAAGTAATCGCGGAGACCGTCCCAGTCTGCCGACGAGTAGTGCCATAGTCTTCGAGTCATTTGCTCAGCACGAGCAGGCGGTGGCACTTGGAAGCTGGCGTGCACCACACAGTGGTCGGAAGTGCCCAGTGGGGCGCGTACCGACACACTGTACTCGGCTGGGCGACTCGTCAGCAGTAGATCCAGCAAGGCGGGCGTGTGGTCTGACCTGTCAGGTATCCGGGTGATCCCCTCTACCATCTGGGTCAGCCCGTGGGAGAGGGCGAATGCATGGGCGGATCGTCCCGCATGATCGGTCCTAAGGGACCCCAGCCACTCAACATGATGACCGTTAAAGTCCCCCAGGAAAACCAGGTCAGCGTTCGGGAACCGCACCTGCGCATCGTCAGTCATTTCGCTGAGGTATTCGAAAAGCCTTGTTGTCCCAGTGTCCCCTGTGTGGGAGCGGTAGACGCACACGTAGATCTGGCTCATAGAGCCATGATCCACGTGCAGCCAAAGGACGGAGTAGGAGGGGTTCTCTAGACAGCGCAACCGGCGGCAGCAGACATCCGCCCTAACGAACGCGCACACTCCGGCTTTGTCGCGGAATTGTTCCTCAATGACATAACCCGGGTAACTGAGGTAAGACGTGTCGTCAGGGCGGCGTATCTGTGTCTCCGTAAGGAACATCACAGAAGGCCGTGCCGTCTCTAGGTGATGGTGGACGGTATCGAGGTTCGCATGGAGTCCGCGGATATTCGCGAACTCTACCTCAAAAGGAATCGACTTTGTGGGGTTTCTAGAGGCCGCTGTGTACCGTTTATAACTTTGTTGCACTGTCATGATGAGATATAGGGAAGCGTGAAGACAGGGCGTCATTTGGTGCGGCAGTAAGTGACAAAGTGCAGAGGCTAGCTTCGTCTAGAACCGTGTGGCTAGGTCGGAGCCGACCCGCCGGACGGAAGGGCTCCCAAACCCCCCTGATGCAAGGCCGCCGCTACCCCACACCGGTTACCACCCGGAGCGGCGACCCCACATCAGGATTATGCGGGTCCCAGGCGGGCCCCATGACTATGTTGCGGGCGGCCGCGGCAACGCCGTTGCTAAGGGTCTCCCTGGCCGGCGAATCGACCCACACCACCCACACTAGACTCCGCTTCGCCCCCACTAGACCCCTGCCTGCCGCACCATACATCGCCCTGGGCCCGGCAGTGCAGCTGCTGAACCCCTAACGCAACCCAGCCCGGGCTGGGTTACTTGGGGGGGCTTTAGCACAGCTGCACGGTGGTACCCCACCGGACCAACACTGTTGTACCACCTGGTATCCACGTAGGGGCCGAAGCCACCACATGGGTACCGTAATACACGAACCTCGTCCGTTAATCAGGAGGTGCGCCACTAGCAGGTGAGGTCGCTGGGGCCCGATAGATGCAAGAAGGGCCCCTTTGCACCCATTACATTTTGGACTTAACCTATTATATATGTGCTCGGGGTGACGGCAATAGGCTTGCCCCCGGTTACCTGGGACTAAAAATACTGGCAAATTGTGGGTGTGTATTCCACCTCTGCCTACCCCTTCGAGGATATAGAAGTAGTATGTGTGTGTGTGTGTATAAATATCAAATATTTTAAGCCGCGGAAGATGACAATGAGATTGGCGGCCATGTTGGTAACGTCATAGTGACCTACAATACTGTTTTGTTATACGTACTTTTCAGCGATTGATGACGATGATTGTGACAAGGTTCTATCCCACTCACATCGTGAGCGGCTTATAGTGAGTATGACAAAACAGCCGCGGACAATCTGGCCTAAAAAGACTTGATAGAACTTACAAGTTTCTCCATAAGTGATGTTTGTCTGTCGTCTATATTATTATCTGTTGTCGGTTCTTCAAACGAAAGCGCCGGTTCCACTTCAGCATGGTTCTCGTCCATACTCTCTTCGTCGTAGAAACTTTGGTCTACAAATGTCGTTTCTTGCTTTACACTTTTTTGGTCTGAAATATTGAAGTACTTAATTATTTACTTGAACTCACACAACACTTTTATGATACCTACATTAAGGTTAGAAACCCACGGGCAGGAGCTTGCTTAGCGCTTAGAGCTTAGATAGTCAGCTAAGGAGAATTCATGGATAAGTTATTTTTATACCATTGCCCCTCTTGACGGTGTCACCTCCTTGACGCTGGCATGAAGGTTTCACCTCCTGCACGTGCTGTAGAAATGGCACGACGTCTATGGCACTACTCGTCAGCGGATTGGGACGGTCTACGCAATTATTATGCGTCCGTCCCCTGGAGCCAGCGCTGCTTTGTAGGAAAGGCTCCTTAGGAAAGCGCTTCTGCGATTGCTGGCGAGATCAGTTTAGGGATGGAATATTACATCCCTTTCACTGATGTCGCCAGTATCCGCAGAGCCCGTCCCTGGTTTGGGCGAGATTGTGCCAAAGCTGTTCGACAAAAACAGTCGGCATATCGCGCCTGGATCAGGGCCCGGCTGTGCGCGACCCTAACGTGGGCCACCTCAAAGCAGCATACAACCGGGCCACAAAATCCAGCAAGAGGGCCTTTAAGAGAGCGGATACCCAGCGCGTCGCGCGGCTTGGTCAGGAGCTCACTTCCCATCCCACGGGCAGCCGTGGATACTGGCAACTGGCCAAAGCCTCTCCATCTAACTTTTGTCAGCCCTCGCTGCCACCGCTGCGTTACCCAGATGGAACACTATCTCACAAAGCCCAAGAGAAAGCGGATATGCTCGCAGACCTCTTTGCGGCTAATTCCTAATTCCCGGGTCGACGACCGTGGCCTGCAGCCCCCCGCCATCGCCAACTGTGGCCACACTATGCCTGACATTGTACTCAGGCAATGCGATGTACGGGCAGTGCTGCGATCATTCGACACGCGGAAAGCCAGTGGCCCTGACGGCATTCCAGCGGTGGTACTACGGAACTGCGCAGCTGAGTTGTCTCCTGTACTAACTCGTCTGTACCGCCTGTCTTACTCCACAGGAATCGTGCCGGAGGTCTGGAAGGAGGCGAACGTACAACCGATCCCCAAGAAAGG